>CAJVPM010001068.1:0-13408 GCA_910592325.1 Scutellospora calospora
TTCGTCGACAGTGGGATTTGAACCCCAGACCTCTTGCATGGCGGTCTGGCAACCTAACCACTACACTAAGATCGCCAAACCTTTAGGTTTCTTAGTTTTAGTCATACTTGTTTTGATATTATACTATTAAATATTCATTGCAAAGATCTATTTCAACTATGAAGCTTTTCTTTAAGTTAGTTATAGTAGCTTGTTTATTAAAATCAGAGTAGCTAATATTTATAAAGTCTTCTAGAGTTTCTTATAAGATTATTTCTTTATTATTATAGAGCAAGTCTTTTTTTGCTCTTAGTAAGAGTAATATTTTGTTTATTGACTATTCATAGTTTATCTGATTATAGATCTGGAGTTCAAGGACTTCTCAAATAGTAAGATTACTTTTCTTAAGCAAGACTTTAGCTAGTCTAAATATTAGAGTTTAGTTAAAGTTATATGCACTTCTAGTATATTATATAGATTTAGTATAATGTCTAATTCTAGTTTAGAAATTATAGTTATTGTTATAGAGAATATTAGTATAGGCTTTATAAGTATATATATATTCTAAATTACAAAACTATAGGTTCTAAGCACTACTAACTTTGAACAGTATCTATAATTTAAGCTCTTTTTTTTTACAAACTTTACAATTACAAAGGTTTTTTAGCTTTTACCTTGTTAATAAAAGTATATACTTCATTGATCATCTTAGTTTAGTCTTTAGTAGAAAGTAGTATAGCAAAGTTTGCAAATTAATCTTTGTTTCAGTTCAAATAATTCAGATTTATATTGAGATATAGTATATTGGTAGTAGTGAAAAACTTGATAATAGTTTAGTGATTTTAGTATAGTAGTTAGGTTGCCAGACTATTATATAAGAGGTCTGGAGTTTAAATCTTACTGTTAATAAATTTGAATAATTATCTGAACCTTTGTATCCAACTTATGGTAAACTCTATTCATTTTTAAAAGTTACAACTCTATAAAGTATATTGCGCTAATGTTAATTGATATTAGAAGTATGACATAATATTCAAGTTATATTGTATAAATAAATCTTAATAGGATCTACAAGCAGAGGATTTGTATAGTAGAAATCCTATATTTGATGAAGTAGTAGAGATTTTAATAGTCAAGCCAGTTGATACTTAATCTAGTGAAAAACCTGAGTATGAAGGATATAAGATTGATAGGTGCAAATAAGTCTACTATATAATATAGCCTAGTACTTTGCTTTAGTAGCAATACTAACTTGGCTTAGTAGCTAACTAGATTGGAAGGATCTACTTTATAAAACATCTAGCTAGAACTTGAAGGATTATATCTGGTAGAGAGCTATAGCAAGAACTAGATTCATATGAATATTAATAAAGATCTAATTCAAGTGAATTTGTGAAATAGGTATATAACTATACTAGTAGAAATTACTTCTGAGTTTAACTAGAGCTTTGCATACTCATAATATGTTAGGCAATATGTATCTTGAGAGGATCTAAGCCTTGTAGTAAATAGATCTATTTATAAGTTAGTTAGCTTAAGTAGTTGAATATAGTAGTGACATTAATTTAGAATAGAGTTAAAAGATTAATAATTAGAGTATTTAAATAGATAACTCATAGGCAGGTTGCAGATATAGTAGCATAGTATAAAACTAACAGATAGTTAATTGTCTGTATAGTAAACTACTTAAATTAGATAATAACTAAAGTTGTATATGTAGCTTGTTGAATACTCATCATATAACTATAAAATCTTAGAAAACTATTCATATAATAGTTCTGAAAATAACAAACTAATAAAATCTAATCAGCAAAAAAAGTACCTTAATAATAAAAAAAAAAAAAGAAAAACTTGATGATAACTATAGTATAAGAATCTTTACTTTTTGATAGCTTATCTATTGTATCTATAAGCTAAGCTAAAATTTTATTGTTTAAGCTTTTTTATATAGTAGTCTACTTTAAGATATTCTAGTTTATAATATCTGTAGTGATAATTTTGAAGACATTATCTATAAATATGATTATTTTGATTACAAGTCTTATAACTTTCTCTTTTAGATACTTGGTCAGAATAAAAGATAGCAATATATCCTTTTTAGTTATATCTTTGACAAATATTTTCAGAGCAACCTTTAAAGAAGTAATCTGTTTATTTACAAACTCAGCAAAATTTATAAGTACAGAGTTATCTATATAGTAGTTGAATTTGCTATTCTTAGTTATTATCATTTGCAAAAGTTTCTCTTATTTTAAAAGAATAAAACTCTTGTAGTATTAAATATTCTTAATCATAAAGCTCTAAATACTTAGAGTTAGTAATAGTTAGTTGTTTAGATAAGAAATAGTTTAATTTATAAATAGTAGCAGTTGAGTATTTCTTATTATTCTATCCAAATAAGTAGTATCTATTAGCCTAATTATAGTTAGCTTTAATCTTTCTAGATAAGTTATTTTCAAGTAGTAAAAAATAGAAGATAGCAGATACTACTTAAACTATAATCAATATGCAAGTATCTTCAATCTCTATAAGAAGGTCTCTAATAATTCTAAAAGATCATGTGAAGATTTTAACAGCAGATACAATAAAGCTAGTAGAGGTATATTCTATCTTTAATTCTAATTTTTAGACAACATTATGAGCAATTATACTCATAGTGATACTACTATTAATTATAGCTTAGTTGAGTTGGTTTTTAATTTGTATATTATATTTAACAGAAATAATATATTGTAGTAATAAATTTTTATCTTTGGCTTTCTTATATAGAGAAAGCATTTCTAATAGAATATTAGCAAGAAAAGCTTCCTATTAGTCTTGAGTCATCTAAGTTTTTTAATCATCTTCTTTGTTATTATCTAAGTAGTTAATATTTCTAGAGTAAAAGAATGAGACTCTTTGATATTTATTCTTTCTGTTAGATTTTTGTGAGTAACTTCAGCTTTAGTTAGCTCAATTCTAGTTGTAATAGTTTTTTTCTTAGCTCTGTGATCAATTTCTTCTTTCTTATTAGTTATTAGATATTCAGTATAAGGGTCTTGAGGCTCTTTTTCTTGAATTATTATTTTAGTTATATTTTTAATTATTATCATAATTATATATTTGACTTCTATTTTCTTTTTATTAATTATTCCTTTTAGTTTAGCATTGAGCAATAAAATATTCATTTTTACTATAGTAATAACAAGTAGCTTAGAGTTTAAAAAGTCTGAGAGATTCAATATAGTTAGTTTCTTTAATAGCAGATTGTTTTTGTATTAGATTAATGCTTAGTTAGACAATTTGTTTAGTTAGAGTTTTAATAGCTTAGTCAGTTTCAGTATTCTTGTTTGATACTATTATATGTCTAGTTTTTTATCTTTTAGTATTAGTTATAGTAATATTTAAATTAGTAGGCTCTGTTACTTGTATATTTATAGCATATTCAGAACATAAACCTTGAATAAAAAGTTAAATAATAAAGGTAGCAGAGAAGACATTTGCTCTATTTATTTTTTTTCAATTTTCTAAACCTGTTTATATATGCATTAACAGTATTATTACTTTGTTTAATCTCAAAGAATTATTTTTAATAAAAAGCTTTTTGTTTAGAAGTATAAAACCTAGTTCTAAAGAGATATTTGAAACTTTGGTCTTAGTAGGCAGTATTATTAAAAGCATTAGGAACAGAATTGAGAGTAGTGAATCTATTAAGAGTAGCTTTTTTAAGAAAAACAGAAGCAAGTTCAAGTTTTCTATTATTGTTTTATCTGTTTGTAATAGTAGCTCTTCTAAATTTTTAAACTATTCTTCTAGATTTTGAGTTCTATCTTTTCAGAAGTATTCAACTTTAATGAGACTCTTCTCAGATCCTTGTCCTAAGGCATTAGCAAAATTAGTCATTGCTATAGCAGTAGTATTTAAAGCAATGTTAGCTATTATAAGTTGTTGTTGTAATAGAGGTAAAGAATTTATAGATAGTAGTAGATTAAGTAGTAAAGAAGATATTATAAGGTCTTTAAATATTAATAGTATATTAATTAGTGTTTAGAAACTTTCTAGTTCAGAGTATATTTGAGTTGTAAAAGAGTTTTACCAATAAGAATAGTATTCTAATTCAAGATAGTAATTATATTAATTATAGTATATAGAGTCAAGAGTAGATATATTGTAGTAAGTATATTAAGCAAAAAATTAGCTTATAATTTCTCTAAAATCATAGTTATTATCTCAGTAAGTATAGCTGAATATAATATATTGACAAATTGTTTTAGTAGTAGTAGAGTTATATATTTGGTCTAAATTATAAAATAAGTCTTAGGTTCTTTTACTATAGATTAAAGCATTATAAGTTCATTAGTACTAGTTTCAAAATTTTTTAAAAAACTGGCATTAGCTTATTCTTTTTATTAAGTAGCTGTAAGTACAAGTTGTATCAGATACAAGTACTTGAATAACTGAGATAGCTCTGTAGTCTTTAGTTAAATATTCTTTATGATGTATCTAAATAGCTTCTTGTTAAATTATTATATAGTATAATTCATATAATTTGGTATAAGCCCTTCTCTTATCTTAAAAGGTATCTTCAATTAATATTTTTTTCTTCTTTGTCATCCAGAAATATTACTTGAAAATATTCTTTTTGTAATTTAGAAATATTATATCTGATTATTTTCTTGTTATCTTCTGAGTATGTTACTTCTAAGTATCTTATTTTTATTATTATTATTATAATTATTTTCTTCTTTCTTCTAGAAATGTTTTATTCAAGTATTTTCTTTTATCATCTAGAAATTTTTCTTCTAAGAATAGAATTACTTATATCTATACTTTGGCTATAGGTAATTTACTTTAGAGTTCTTACTCTTTACTTCTAATAAGTAAAATACTCTATCTTCTCTTGAGTAAGAGAATATTTTTTTCTCATTAAGTTTTCTTTCTGTTAATAGTTTTAGTTTTCTGTTAATATTTCTTTAGCTATCTATCACAAAATACCAAATATTACAAATAGCATAGCTTTCTTAGTATACTCATTATTAAATAGATTTATAAATTTATACCAGTGACCTATTAGCATATCAATATTCTGATATAAGACTAATTTTAAACAGATATTTGGCTCAAATAGAATACCTTTCAGTAACAAATCAAATTTGAAAAAATTAATAGAGCTATTAGCATACTAATAGAACTATTAGTATACCATATGATTATCAGTTAAATATTAGTTTATCACAATATTTATCTAATAGCTATATCAGTATATTAATAGCTCTATTAATTTATTTAAATCTGATTTGTTACTGAAAAGTATCCTATTCAAACAAATATTTGTTTAAAATCAGTCTCATATTAGAATATTGATATACCAATAGGTCACTAATATAAATTCATTTAACTAGTAACTATAAGTAATAGTAATATAGCTATTTAATTACTTTAAGAAGTAATATCCAAAAAGAAAGTTTCTTTAACTAATTATAAAGACAAGTTCACTCTACAAGAGCTAGTTTATTTAGGTTTATTTAATAATAATATTTTTATTAATAATAAATATTTAGAGTTAATTACAAGAAAAGAAGAGAGAGTTGAGATCTAAACAACTAAAGAGCAAGAGAGAAAATTCTACTTGTATTCATTACTTTTTAGCAAGTATTATATAAATGTCAACAAAGTATCATATAAGTGTCTTATGCAAGTGTAATTTAAATGTTTATGCAAGTAACAGTTAAATATTACTATTAATAGTTTAGCACAGTAAGAGGTACAATATTCAGCATAGTTTAGTATAGTCTTTTAGCACAGTTTAGTATAATATTAGCACAGTATTTGGTATAGTTTTAGTACAGTCTTCAGCAAAGTATTTAGCACAGTTTAGCACAATACTTAACATAGTTCAGCACAGTTTTAGAATAGTATTTTTTTACTATAGTTTATATATTCTCTAGATGTTATATAATAACTTCAGATATAATTTATATTATTGTGTAGCTGATATTCTTAGTACAAGGTTACTTAAAAGTATTTTTTATTATAAATACTTTTTGAGAGACTTTAATTAGAGGTAAATATTTATAATAATTTTCTTTACTCTAAAATATCTATACTAAATAATACAATATAAGAAATAACTAAATACTAATATAACTAATAGAAATAATAAAATATAATAATAAAAATAACTAAAAATCTATCTTATAATATTATCTTAATCTATAGATTAAAATTAAAAAAAAGATATATATAGACTTTTAGTCTATTATAGTTTTAGTATTTGTCTAAAGTTGTATTTAGTTTGAAGAATATGATTATATAGTATATATTGTATTGTTAAAGTATTATATAAAGTAGTATAAATTATATTTAATTATATAATATTGCTAATATAAATAGAAAAAGTTAGAGTTTAGTATATATTAAATTGTTATTAATAAGAAAATAAAATTAAAGTTAAGTTTTAGATATAATAAATTAGATATAGTATTATATATTAAAAGTTTGATATTAATAGTAAGTTTATAGCAATAAATATTTGTTACTAAAAAAACTATATATATATCTTTA
Organism: Scutellospora calospora; assembly: GCA_910592325.1. NCBI lineage: Eukaryota > Fungi > Glomeromycota > Glomeromycetes > Diversisporales > Gigasporaceae > Scutellospora > Scutellospora calospora. Next base: position 6,523 of record CAJVPM010001068.1, read on the forward strand.
GTTTGTATTAAAAATCTAGTTAAATTATTAGTAAAGTATATTAAATATAGTTATAAATACATATTAATAGTAGATAATATAGTTAAAATATTTAAGAGAATTTCTGTATAAATTGTATAATTTGTAGAGAGCCAAGTTATTAGTATATATAAAAAGTTGTATTTATAGTTAAAATATACTATATAAAGTTTAATTTTGCTTTATTATATTACTATTTTGTATTTAAATATTGAGATAAACTAAATATTTTAAAAAAGTATCTCTAACTCTAACTCTGCTTTAGCCTTTCTCTAATTAAGTAATATTATTACACTATTATTTTTAGTATTTTTAAGTTAGTAGTTTGTATATTCTTTAGTTATTAATTTGCTATTTTAGGTAAGAAGAAATTAGTAGTAAGATCTGGTAATCTTAGTATAGTAGTTAGATTGCCAAACTACCATGCATTAGGTCTGGAGTTCAAATCTAATTGTCAACGAATTTGAATAATTACTCAGACCTTTGTACCTAACTTACGGTAAACTCTGTTCATTTCTGGAATTGTAACTCTATAAATCATATTGCACCAATATTATTCAGATATTAGAAGTGTGACAAAGTGCATAACATTACATGAATAAATCTTGATAGGATCTATGGGCAGAGACCTGCATGGTAGAAATCCTGAGTTAGTAAAGTAGTATAGCTTTCAACAGTCACACTGGATAATGCTTAATCCAGAAAGGAAACTATTATCAAAAGATGCAGATCGAGTTGGGTACACATGAATTTGTTCTACAAGGAAGATCAGTAACACTAACCTAGTTTGGCAGCTAACTAAATTGGGAAAATCTATATTGTGAAACATCTGAGAAGATAGACAAAGAAAACTGGTAGAGAGCTACAGTAAGAACTAGGGTTGTATGAATATCTACAAGGGTCTAAGCTAGGTAAATCTGTAAAATGGGTATAGACTACTCTAGTTGGTATACTTCTGAGGTTAACTGGAGCTCTATGACTCACAATACATTGAGCAGATATATCCTGAGAGGATCTAAGCTAGGTGAATTTGTAAAATAGGTATGGACTACTCTAGTAGGTATACTTCTGAGGTTAACTAGAGCTCTGCGACTCACAATATATTAGGCATATATATCCTGAGAGGATCTAAGCTATACAGAGAATGGATCTACAGGTAAACTAGCTAGCTTAAGTGGTTAGTCATAGTGGTGATGTTAGTTTAGGATGGGGGGAAGAGTTAATGATCAGAGTGTTTAAATAAGTAACTCACAAGTGTATTGCAGGTATAGTAGCATAGTGTAGAACCAATAGATGGTCAATCATCTGTATGGTAGACTACTTAAATTAGACAATGACTAAAGTTGTACATGTAGTTTGTTGTATACTTATCATGTAACTATAAAACTTTAGAAAACTATTCATATGATAGTTCCATAATAACAAACTAATAAAATCTAATTAGCCAAGAAAGCTACCTTAATAACAAAAAAAAAAAAATTAGTAGTAATTTTTAGTATAAAAGAGCTTAGCAATATAATTAAGTTACTAGTAATACTAGTTATAAGAAATAAGTAGTAAGTAAATAGATTAGTAATATCAGTTCTCAGATAGTTTTGTTTAATAACTTAAATTGATACAGAATAACTTATTAGAATTGTAATATATTTTTATTGTAATAGATATTAGTAGTATTTTTAAAGTACTAGTAATATATTAGTAAATTGTTATTGTTATTTTAGTAGATTATTTTAGTTAAATTAGTATTTTTGCTAATAATTTTTCCTATTATTAGTTGAGAATTAATTTGTATTAAAATCTATTTATAAGTTGTATTAGTTATATTTGTGTTTGTAAATAGATTTAAATATATAAAGTTATTAAACTACTATAAATTATTAGTTAGTAAGCTATTTGTAAATAGGTTTATAATATTTTAAACTATTATAAAATATTTTTTTTAATTTTTGTATTTTATATAGAATTATTATCTAGTTTAGAATTTGTATATTTGTATAATTAGTTAATTGCTCTATTATATAAATTTTTTGCTTTAGTTGTTTATAGCTTGTAAGTTATAAATAATTTGAGTTTTATAAATAGATTATTAATTAGTAACTAGAAAAGAATAATAGTATTAAATAAAGTAAGCTAAATTTGAGAGAGTAATATCTAGAGTATATATAAGTTTAGAGCTAGAGTAGTAGTCATATTATTAATTTTTTAAAATACTATAAAGTTTTTGTATTGAGTAATATTTTAGTTAGTATATACTATATTTTGAATTTATTAAAATTAAATATATAGTAATATATTGTTATTTATATTTAATTTATTAGTTAGAATAATTGTATAGTTTTATTTTTAAACATCTTATAGATTATAGAAGCTATAGATATTGTAATTTAGAATTATTAAACTTAGTATAAATAATACAAATATGGTTTTTTTTTTCTTTTAGCAATCATGCTAATACTTTATTAGACTTCTTAAAAGTATATAAATTTCAAAGAATTTACTAATTTCCTAAGTTTAGCATTATCTAGTTCCTATACAGAGTCTAAGTATGATCTGCTACTCTATCTATATTAAAGTTAGAATATTTTATCTAACTGCTACCCTATAATATAATAGGATATCATTAATCTGATGATATCTTTCATAGGGAAGCAAGAAACAAAAAAAAAATTTTAAATATATAAAAAAAGAGGTATAAGAGTAAATAGTAAAAGATACTAATTAAGAATTAAAAGGGAGAAAGGATAAAGAAAGAAAAAAAAACATGAAATTATATTTTACAAATATCAGATAATCATATTTTAAGCCTATAATAAGTTTTAAAAATTATAGACTATACTAAATAAGAATAACTCTACTATTTTTTTATTTAATTAGAATATTTATCAAAAAACTATATAGAAAAGAAAAAACTTTAGCTTGATCATAAAGAGTCAGTATAGGTTACTAGTTAGTTCAAAAGCAATACTTTGGAGTTTTTATATTTTCAAGACATATATATATTCATGTTTATATTACTATTTTGTTTTTGAGCTAAGTTATTAACAAACTATTTAGGAAGTAAATACTACTGATTGTTTTAAAAGTTTTATATATTGATCTTTAGGAGAAGGTAAACTGAAATGTCTATTTTTTACAAAATTCTTGAAGAAAAGTAAAGATAAGAAATAAACTAACTTTGTAGCTTTTGTAAGTCTTTAAACTTTTACAAGTATTCCTTGTAAGATTTACAGTTATATAAAACTAATATATCTAACTTTGTTATTTATCTAAAAAAAAACTTTAGCTTTCATGACTACTCCTTCTATAGTCTCAGAGTATTTTAAACTATCTTACAAAGCTGTGACCTCTTTTTTAACTCTATTTCAATATCTAACTATATGAGTAAAGTACTTTAGAAAAGTTTTTTTTAAAGATTAATATATTAATTATATCATTTTTTAAAAAGTTAGTTCAAATAATATTAAAAAGGTTTTTGAAATGATATGATACAAATATAGTTTTATATTTAGTTAGAATAATATATTTGTTAGTAAATTTTTTAATTGTAGTATAAAACAAAATAGTATTTTAAGTTTAGAGAAGAATCTAGAGATAATAATTATTTTTTTTTAAATAATTTGTTACTTAAGTATATTTATTGATAATAATTTTGTAGATAAAACTATTTGAGATAAAAGTATTAAACTAATATTCTAATAATTGAGAAAAGTAGTTTAGTTAAATTGTTATAATAATTGTATTATATTATTTATAGTTATTATATACTATTCTAGTACTAATTTAAATAGATTAATAGTTATATTTACAAGTATATAAAAAGAAGTTGCAATATATATATTTGTTCTAATATTTGTTTAAAAGATACAATCTATAGTATATCATCTATATAAACTAGTATTAATTAGTTAAGTAAGAGATTAGATAAGTTTGTTATATATAGACTTTTAATTTATATTATATAAACTAAAAATTATTATAGATATAAGTAATAAAAAGTTATAAAAAATATACTATAATATTAGTATAATAGTTTTTTCTTAGTCTAGTCTATTATAAACAGAATAGAAGTTTATAAGTTCAAAATTTGTTTTTTTTTTTAATATTAAGATAAAGTTTTGTCTTTATTTAGTGCTTAGTAAAATCAAACAAAAGATTTAATTATCAAATACAAATATCAAATAACTGACTTTAAATCAAAATATAATAATATATAAATTTAAAATTATATATCAGTATAATTTAATTTAATTGATCAAGTATTTAAAAATCAAATTTTTGTTTGATTTTGCTAAGCACTATCTTTATCTTTATTAAAATTTGTTTAAGATTCTACAAGAGGTTTCTCAAAATTTACAAATTTGTTTACAAGAATTAAAACTCAAACTATAAATAGTGAATAATTATAAACAGTAAACTATCTAATTAATCTACAATCTAAATTTACTAGAGTGGTTAAAAACTTATCTAGGTTTGAATATTTATAATTATATTAGATAAATAACTATATCTAGTCTACAAAGTAGACCAAATTTCAATTTTGTATTATGCTAGTTTAAGTAAAAAATATGAGTTATTATTATTATATAGTTGGTCAAGTTGGCTATATAGATATGTATATGTATAGCCTATTTTAAAATAATTTGAATATGATAATTGTTGTGAGTAAGAAGTTTAATGAAGATAATTAGAAAGATTATTTTGAATTTTTTATTCAAAGAGTATAATATAATAAGGTATTCAAATTTATTTGTAGATATTATTAGAAAGTTTGATAAAGAATTAGAAGATAAACTTAAAAGCTGTTTTATATATATTAGTATATATAGCAAGTAGTTCAATAAATAAAAGTAGAATAAATCTTTAAAAGATAGTTTCAATTGTTAAAAAGTTTTGAAAAAGTTGTTAGTATTGTAAAGAGAAATAAAAAATTAGTTAATTATATAATTTCTGAATTGTTTGAGTAAGAAGATTAAGTAATAAAAATATAAAGAAGTTTTGAATTATTTATAGTATTAAAGTATGTATAGAGAGATTTTTAAAGCAAAAGAGCTAATGTTAAGAGTTTTTCTAAATATTGCAGAAGATACAGTTATTATGTATAAAGATATTTAGATAAAATTAATAAAAATATAATAGTATTAGAAATTTATTTAATAAGTCTTTAATTTAGAATAATTTTTAGTAACTTAGTTAAAAGTAGTAAAGTTAGATAATTGTTTTTGTTTATTATTGAAAAAGATATATGTTGTATTCTAGTTAATATATTAGAAGTTATAAAAGATATTTTATATATATTTTTAAGAAGACTACAAGGCTATAATATAGAAGTTACAAATATTTTAATTAATTTTCATACAGATTGTTCAACAAGAAAGTTTTTAAATTGTAATATATAATAAGGATTATAGAGATTAGTATAGTTGAATTGTAAGTAAGATTAAAGTAAGTAGTATTTAGCTAAATAATTAGCATTATCATTATATATTTTATTACTATTTGCTTGTATTTTGTGAAATTTAATAGTAAGATCAAAAGATTTAATATAATTAAGTAGAGTAACTCAAATTAGCTAGTAATTTAGTAAAAAAGTTTTGAATATGATAAGTAGTTTTTCAATAAATTTGTTATATTTAAGAATAACTAATAAAGAGTTAGTATAAATTTGAATTTGACTATTTTAAAAACAAGTGTTTAAAGCTACTAAAATTGAAACTAGTTCAGATTTGTATAAGAATAGCCAAAGTTGAATTTGTATAGAAAATTTATAAAGAATCTGATTATTACAATTTTGAACTCAATCTATACTCATAGAGTATTGATTAGTATAGATATCAATAACAGATTCATTAGTATATAAGACAAAATATTATTAGTTATAACTTGCTTTATAGATTTGTTTAAGTTGTTAAGTAGTCTCATTAGAATTAAAGATTGTTGTAATTGAAGATAATATTATTTGAAAAGCAAAAAGTAGTAAAATTGTAGATAGATTATAGAGTGTAATTGAATATAATAAGTCTAAGTAGTTTGTATTAAGTTTAAGTTTGTTTAAAGGATCTTAGTATATTTTCTAATTTAGAAATTTTGTTGAAAGTATAGCAAAAATTTTTAAAATATATGAATTAGTAACTTTTTTTGAATTTAGGCTCTAGCTTTAACAAGATATATATATTTAATTTGAGTAAGAATAAAGATTAATGAATTAGAATTTAATTATAATATCTAATGAGTTATAGATATAGTATTTCTTTCTAGAAGTAAGTATTGTACTTTACTAATAACAAATAATTTTGAAAGTAATAAATAAGTTATTAGATAAGGTTTAGCTACTAAAATTCTAGTAGTATATATGAAAGAGTTATTTAATAGTAGTAAAAATAAGTTTGAAATAGTTCAAGTAATAGAATTTTCTAAAATAACTATTTTAAAAGCTATAAGCTATTTGAGTTTGTAGTTTTTGAATAGGTTACTTAATTTTGAAGAAATATAATTCTAATTTAAAAGAGCATATTTATTAGCAGAAATTAGTTGTTCAAAAAATAGAATTTGTTTAGTTTGTAGTTGATGTTTAAAAGAATTATAAAGATTGTTATATTAGAGAATTTTTTAAGAGATATATATTGTTATATTGCTTCTACTTCTTTAGAGAGAGCAACTAACTAGAGAGACTAATAACAGTGAATACTTTGTGTAACATTCTTTGTTACTATATTTTGTCAAAGTCTTTAAAGCATTTTTGTAAAACTTAATAAAGAAGATTTAAGGTAATTTGCAATTATGAAAAAAGTAATAATTAAAGATATATGAAGATATCAATAAATGTTTATTTCAAAGTATCAGAAAGTTACTTTTATTGTGAAAGAGTATG
>CAJVPM010001069.1:0-13404 GCA_910592325.1 Scutellospora calospora
ATCTGTTTGTTTTCTAGCATCTTTTGTATCTCTTGTTTAATAAATTCTTGTTCATTTGTTGGTACTGAATAAGGTCACAATTGTATTGGAGGTACATTCTCTGTATATATCCTATGGGTAACTAAGTCAATTCTACCTAGTCTATTCTTTTCATTTGCAAAAAGGTCTGCAAATTCTGATAATAATTGTTTAAATAATTGTCTTTGTTCTATTGTTAGAGGTCCTATTTCTGGTTGTGGTTCTTGGTCTATAGTATAAATCTCTGTTTCAAATAAAAAACTTTTAGGCTTTGTTTCATCAGGTAGTTTTTCATCCTGCCTAGAATTCTCTAAAAATTTAATTCATTAGCTAATGAAAGTAGTTGTTGGGTCTGTTCATTAGTATGTTGAGAATCATTAATAAGTAGTTGGAGAAATCATTTGTTAAGTTGTTCTAATTTTTGAACTCAGTCTTCTAATTATTGAATCTTTAGATCCTGGTTATTGAGTTGGGGTACTACTTGTTCAGGTGGCTCTTCAAGTTTCTCTTCTTCTGAGTCTTCTAGTATTTCTTCAATCAAAGTACATTCATTACAGATTCATTGGTTTCAGTCAAGTTCATCTTGATACCATACTATTAAGCATTCATTGCAAAGGTCTACTGCAACTGTAAAGCTTCTTTTTAGATTAGCTATAGCAGTTTGTCTATTAAAATCAGGGTGACTAATATCTATAGAGTCTTCTAAGGTCTGTTGTAAGATTGTTTCTTCATTATCATAGAGCATATTTCTTTCTGCTCTGAGTAAGAGTGATATTTCATTCATCGACCATTCATGGTTCATCTGGTCATAGGTCTGGGGTTCAAAGGCTTCTTGAATAGTAAGATCACTTTCCTCAAGTAAGACTTTAGCTAGTCTAATTATTAAGGTTTAATTCAGATTATATGCACTTCTAGCATATCATGTAGATTCGGTATAGTGTTTAATTCTAGTTTAGAGGTTATAGTTATAGTTATAGAGGATATCAGTATAGGCTTTGTAAGCATATATATATTCTAGGTTACAGAACCATAGGTCCTGAGCACTATTATCTTCAAATAGCATTTGTGATCTTGGCTCTTCTTTTCTACAAACTTTGCAATTAACAATGGTTTCTCAACCTTCACCTTGTTAGTAGAAATATACGTTTCATGAGTTATTACGATCTAATCTTTAGTGAAAAGTAGTATAGCAGAGTTTACAAATTAACTTTTGTTCTAATTCGAATAGTCCTGATTCAAGTTGAGATGTAGTATATTAGCAACAATGAAAAACTTAGTGATGACTATAGTAGGAAGATCTCTGTTCCTCAATAGCTTGTCTGTTACATCCGCAAGCTAAGCTAAGTTTTGTTGTTTAAGCTCTTTTATAGAGTAATCTACTTCAAGATAGCCTAATTTATAGTATCCACAATATTGGTTTTGAGAGTATTGTCTATGGATATGATTACTTTAGTTGCAAGTTTTACAACTTTCTCTTTTAGGGACTTGGTTAGGGCAACAGGCAGCAATATGTCCTTTCTGATTACATCTGCGACAAATATTTTCAGGGCAACCTTTAAAGAGGTAGTCTATTTGTCCACAAACTCTGCAAGGTTTATAAGTGCGAGGGCATCTACGTGGAGGTTGAATTTGCTATCCTTAGTTATCATTAATTGTAAGGGTTTCTTTTATTTCAAAAGAATACAACTCTTGTGGTGTTAAGTATTCTTGATCAAAAATTTCTAAATCCTTTGGGTTAGTAATGGTTAGTTGTTTGGGTAAGGGTTAGTCTGATTCATAGGTAGTAGTAGTTGAATATTTCTTGTTATTCTATTTAAATGAGTTGCATCTATTGGCCTAATTATAATTGGCCTTAATTTTCCTGAATAGGTCATTTCTAAGTAATAGAGAGTAGGAGGTAGCAGATACTACTTCAACTGTAATAGGTATGTGAGCACCTTCAATCTCTATAAGAAGGTCTCTAATAATTCCAAGTAGTTATGTAGAAGTTCTAACAGCAGACACAATAAGACTAGTAAAGGCATGTTTAATTTTCAGTCCTAGCTCTTTGACAACACTATGAGCAATCATGCTTACAGCAGCACCACTATCAATTATCGCTTAGTAGGGTTGGTTCTTAATTTGCATATTATACTTGACAGGAGTAATGTGTTAAGGTAACAAATTTTTATCTTTGGCTTCTTTATACAAGTATGCGAAGAGGGTATTTCTAATAGAGGTGTTAGCAAGAAAGGCTTCCTATTAGTCTTGGGTCATTTAAGGTTCTTGATCATCTTCATTGTCATTATCTAGATAGTTAACATTTTTAGGGTAAGGGAATGAGGCTCTTTGGTATTTATTCTTTCTGTTAGATTCTCTTGAGCAACTTTGGCTTCTGTTATCTCTATTCCAGTTTTGATAACTTCTTTCTTGACTTTGTAATCGATCTCTTCTTTTCTATTGGTTATCAGATCTTTGGTAAGAAGGTCTTGAGGCTCTTTCTCTTGAGTTATTGTTTGAGTAATATCTTTGGTTGTTATCATGATTATATCTTTGATTTCCATTTCCTTTACGTTAGTCATTCTTTTTTGTTTGGCATTAAGCAATAAAGTGTCTATTTTTCCCACAGTAATAGCAAGTAGCTTGAGGTTTAGAGAGTCTAGGGGATTCGACATAGTTGGTCTCTTTGACAGTAGGTTGTTTCTGTGCAAGGTTGATACTTAGTTGAGCAATTTGTTCAGTTAAAGTTTTGATAGCTTGGTCTGTTTCAGTGTTCTTGTTTGATGCCATTACATGTCCAGTTTCCCATCTTTTAGTGCTAGTTATAGTAGCATTTAAGGTTCTAGGCTCTGAGGCTTATATGTTAATAGCATATTCAGAATGTAGGCCTTGGATAAAAGTTGGATAACAAAAGCAACAGGAAAGCATTTGTTCTATCAATTTTCTTTTTCAATTTTCTAAATCTATTTATATATATATCCACAGTATCATTGCCTTGTTTAATCTCAAAGAATTGTTTTTGCCAGATAGCTTTCTGTTTAGAAGTATAGAATCTTTCTCTAAAGAGGTGTTTGAAACTTTGGTCTTGATGACCATCATCATCAAAGGCATTAGGAACAGGATTAAGAGTGGTGAACTAATCAAGGACAACTCCCTTGAGGAAGACAGGGGCAAGTTCAAGTTTCCTATCATTATTCTATCTGTTAGCAGCAGCAGCTCTTCTGAATTCTTCAAACCATTCTTCTGGGTCTTGAGTTCCATTTCCTGAAAAGTATTCAACTTTGATGAGGCTCTTCTCTGATCCTTGTTCTAAAGTATTAGCAAGGTTAGTCATAGCTGTGATAGCAGCATTTAAAGCAGCATCAGCTATTGCAGGTTGTTGTTGTTGTGGAGGTAAAAGGTTTATAGTTGGTAGTAGATTAAGAAGTGGAGAAGGTGTGATAAGGTCTTCAAATATTAATGGTATATCAACTAATATTTCGAGACTTCCTGGTTCAGAATATGCTTGAGTTGTAAAGAGGTTTTACCAATAGAGGTAGTATTCTGATTCAAGATAATAATCATACTGATTATAGTATGTAGGGTCAAGAGTAGGTATGTTGTAGTAGGTATATCAAGCAAAGAGTTGACTTATAATTTCTTAAGGATTGTAGTTGTTATCTTGGTATGTGCAGCTGAATATAATATCTCAACAGAGAGTTCTAGCAGTAGTTGAGTTATATATTTGGCCTAGATTATGAAATAAGTCTTGGGTTCTTCCACTGTAGATTAAAGCATTATAGGTTTGTTGATACCAGTTCCAAAATCTTCCAAAAGTTGACGTTAGCTTGTTCTTCTTGTTGGATAGTAGTCAATACAAGTGGTATCTGTGGCGAGTGCTTGAATAACTGAGACAGCTCTGTAGTCTTCAGTTAAATGTTCTTCGCGATGAGTTTGAATAGCTTCTTGGTAAAATTGTTATATAGTATAATTCATATAACTTGGTATGAGTTCTTCTCTTATCCTAAGAGATTTCTTTAATCAATAGTTTATTTCTTCTTTGTTATCCAGAAATGTATCGTCTAGTTATCTTCTTGTTATCTTCTGGGTATATTACTTCCAGGTATTTTGTCATCCAGAAATTCTTCGTCTGGGAATGGAATTACTTACGCCTATACTTTGGCTTGTGGGTAATTCACTTTAGAGTTCTTACTCCTTACTTTCAATAAGTAAAGTACCCTATCTTCTTTTTGGATAAGGGAATATTTCTTCCTTGATAGTTTTCTTTCAGCAATATATTCTTTTTAGTTTTCTGTCAATATTTTAGCTTTTCCGCTAGAAGGCACCAAATGTTACAGATAGCATAGCTTTCTTAGTACACTATAAGTAACAGCAATATGGCTATCTAATTACTTTAAGAAGCAGTGTCCAAGAGGGAAGTTTCTTTAATAATTTATAAAGACAAGTTCCACTCTACAAGAGGCAGTTCGTTTAGGTTTATTTAATAACAATATATTTATTAATTATAAATATTTAGAGTCAAGTACAAGAGAGGGAGGGGGAGTTGAGGTCTAAACAACTAAAGGGCAAGAGGAGGAATTCTACTTGTATTTATAACTTTTAGCAAGCATCATATAAGCATTAGCAAAGTGTCATATAAGTGACTTGTGCAAGCGTCACTTAAGCGTTCGTGCAAGCGATAGTTAAGCATCACTATCAATAGTTTGGCACAGTAAGAAGCATAGTACTCAGCACAGTTCGGCACAGTCTAGCACAGTCTTTCAGCATAGTTTGGCACAGTATTGGCACAGTATTTAGCACAGTTTTGGCGCAGTATTTAGCAAAGTATTCAGCACAGTTCAGCACAGTATTTGGCACAGTCTAGCATAGTTTTAGTACAGTATTTTCTTACTATGGCCTATGTTTTCTCCAGATATTACATAATAACTTCAGATGTAATTTATATCATCGTGTAGCTGATATTCTTGGCTACAAAGTTACTTAAGGGTATTTTTCACTATGATCGCTTCTTGAGGTACTTCACTTAGAGGTGAATGTTTACAATAATTTTTCTCTACTCCAAAATATCTATACTAAAATAATACAATATAAGAAATAACTAAATACTAATAATAAAATAATAATAATATAACTAAAATCTATCCTATAACAATACAATCTTAGTAAAAATCAATACTTTAACAAGAGAAAATATGAGAAAGATGCAAAGTATTAGAAAGGTTTGGCTTTGATTATGATTTATTTAACAAATTTTGTTTTTTCTTTGTCTCTAAATCTTGTTTTTTACTCATTAATTTTTTATATTTTGTCTTTGAAGAATATCCTTTTAAAACTATTATTTTGGGAGCCTTTATAGACTCAGAAAGTAGTATTCAATTACTTGATTTATATGAGCTATAAACTCTGTCTTTACAGAAATATTATTTAGAAGCTAACAGAATATATTCTTAGCTTTAACAAATATTTTATAAAATTCTAAATTAGCAGCTAGTGACTCTAAAGCAGAATGTAGAAGGCACTTTATATCAGGTCAATTAAGATGTCAATATTTATCAATAATATTAAGAGGAATAAAACCTGTTTTAGAGATTATATGATAATATAAAAGCCTATAATTAATCTTTATCAAACATTAGTATATTATTTGATCACTATATATTATTAGCTCTTTTTCAACTTTAATTAATATTTGTTTTATCTCGTCAATTGTATATATTGATATATTTCTAATAATTAAACTAAATGAGTATCATGTAGAGTGAATGGATTACATGTAAACTTATTATTATCTAAATAAAAAGCTGATTTGAGATACTATATTCATATTTTTTGATTAATATTCTTAAAAACTACCTCTAAGTTGCTAGCTATTTCTATAGCTTTTTTAAAAGTATTATGAGACAATTTAGCATGTGCAATAGTTAAGATTAATTATTTTTAATATAACATATTATAATCTTGAGTTAATCATATAGAGTGGTAATACTGAAAATAATCACAGCGCATTGGCGCAGTGATTTATTTTCTGAAACCACTCTATACGATTAACATATTTAACTTAAACTTAATTAATTTCTACTATTATATGATACAACAATTTCACTAAGAAGCTATTCAAACTTATCGCGAAGAACATTTAACTGACGACTACAGAGCTGACTTAGTTATTCAAGCACTCGCATCTGATACTACTTGTATTGACTGCTACTCAACAAGAAGAACAAGCCGACACTAACTTTTTGAAAGATTTTGGAACTGGTACTAACAAACCTACAACGCTTTAACCTATAGTGGAAGAACCCAAGACTTATTTCATAATTTAGGCCAAATACATAATTCAACTACTGCTAGAACTCTTTGTTGAGATATTATATTCAGCTATACTTATCAAGATAACAACTACAACCCTCGAGAAATTATTAGTCAACTCTTTGCTTGATATACTCACTACAACATACCTACCCATAACCCTATATACTATAACCAGTATGATTATTACCTTGAATTAAAATACTATCTCTATTAGCAAAACTCCTTTGCAACTCAGGCATACTCTGAACCAGGAAGTCTCCAAACATTAGTTGACATACTATTAACCTTTGAAGACCTTATCACACCTCCTCCACTTCTTAATCTACTATCACTCATAAACTTTTTACCTTCTCAATAACAACAACTTGCTATAGCTGAAGCTGTTTTAAATGCTGCTGCTGTAGCTATAACTGATCTTGCTAATGCTTTAGAACAAGGATTCAAGAAGAGCCTCATCAAAGTTGAATACTTTTCAGGAGATGAAACTCAAGACCCAGAAGAATGGTTTGAAGAATTCAGAAGAGCTGCTACTGCTAACAGATGGAATAATGATAGGAAACTTGAACTTGCCCCTGTCTTCCTCAAGAGAGTTGTCCTTGATTAGTTTACCACTCTTAACCCTGTTCCTAATGCCTTTGATAATGATGGTCATCAAGACTGAAGTTTCAAATATCTCTTTAGAGAAAGATTCTATACTTCTAAACAGAAAGCAATCTGGCAAAAACAATTCTTTGAAATTAAACAAGGTAACGATACTGTGAATACGTACGTAAATAGATTTAGAAAATTAAAAAAGAAAATCGATAGGACAAATGCCTTCTCTATTGCTTTTGTCATCCAACTTTTTATCCAAGGTCTATGTCCCAAATATGCAATTAATGTACAAACCTCAGAGCCTGAAACTTTAAATGCTGCTATAACTAGTACTAAAAGATAAGAAACCAGACATGTAATAATATTAAACAAGAACACTGACACAGACCAAGCTAACAAGACTTTAACTGAACAAATTGCTTAACTAAGTATCAACCTTGTGCAAAAACAACCTACTGTCAAAAAAACCAACTATGTCGAATCCCCTAGACCTTCTAAACCTCAAGCTACCTGCTATTATTATAGAAAAAATGGACACTTTATTACTCAATGCCAAACAAAAAGGAATGATCAATGTAAAGGAAATGGAAATCAAAGATATAATCGTGATAACAACCAAAGATATTATTCAAACAATAACTCAAGAGAAAGAGCCTCAAGACCCTCTTACCGAAGATCTGATAACCAATAGGAAAGAAAAGATCGATCACGAAGTCAAAAAAGCAGTTATCAAAACTGGAATAGAGACAACAGAAGCCAAAATTGTTCACGAGAATCTGACAAAAAAAATAAATACCAAAGAGCCTTATCCCCTTACCCTAGAAATATTAACTATCTAGACAATGACAATGAAGATGATCAAGAACCTCAAATGATCTAAGACCAATAGGAAGCCTTTCTTGCTAATGTTTCTATTAGAAATGCCCTCTCTATATACTTGTATAAGGAAGCTAAAGATAAAAATCTGCTACCTCAACACGTTACTTCTGTCAAGTGTAATGTGCAAATCAAGAACCAACTCTACCAAGCAATAATTAATAGTGGTACTGCTGTGAGCATAATTGCTCATAGTGTTGTCAAAGAACTAGGACTAAAAATTGAACATGCCTCTACTAGTCTTATTGTGTCTGCTATAGAAACCTCCACACGACCCTTTGGAATTATTAGAGACCTCCCTATAGAGATTGAAGGTGCTCATATACCCATTACAGTTGAAGTAGTACCTGCTACCTCCTATTCCTATTACTTGAAAATGATTTGTCTAAGAAGATCAAGGCTAACCATAATTAGGCTAACAGATACTACTCATTTAAATGGAATAACAAGAAATATTTAACTACTACTACCTATGAATCAGACTGATCCTTACTCAAACAACTAACAATTATGATCCAAAAAATTCAGAAATTTTTGATCAAGAATACTTAACACCACAAGAGTTATATTCTTTTGAAGTAAGAAAAACCTCTATAATCGATAATAACCAAGGATGGCAAATTCAATCTCCACATAGACGCCCTCATACTTATAAACCTTGTAGAGTTTGTGAATGAACAAACCATCTCTTTAAAGGTTGCTCTGAAAATATTTGTCACAGATGTAATTAGAAAGAATATATTGCTACCTTTTGCCCTAACCAAATACTAAAAAGAGAAAGCTGTAAAACTTGTAACCAAAGTGATTATACCTATAGACAATGCTCTCAAAACTAGTATCGTGGATGCTATAAATTAAGACATCTTGAAGTAGATTGCTCTATAAAAGAGCTTAAACAATAAAACCTTAGCTTAGCTTGCAAATATAACAGACAAGCTATTGAGGAACAGAGATCCTCCTACTATAGTCATTGCTGAGTTTTTCATTGTTGCCAATGTGCTACACCTCAACTTGAATTATGACTATTTGAATTAGAACAAAGATTAATTTGTAAACCTTGCTATACTACCTTTCACCAAAAACTAAATTGTGATAATCCACGAAGTGTATATTTCTACTAACAAGGTGAAGGTCAAGGAACCTTTGTTAATTGCAAAGTTTGTAGAAAAGAAGAGCTAAGATCACAAATGCTATTTGAAGATAGTAGTGCTTAGGACCTATGGTTCTGTAACCTAGAACATATATATGCTTACAAAGCCTATACTAACATCCTCTATAACCATAACTATAACCTCTGGACTAGAATTAAACACTATACTAAATCTACACGACATACTGGAAGCGCATATAACCTGAATCAAACCTTAATATTTAGACTAGCTAAAGTCTTACTTGAGGAAAGCGATCTTACTATTCAAGAAGCCCTTGAACCTCAAACCTATGATCAGATGAACTATGAATAGTCAATGAATGAAATATCACTCTTACTCAGAGCAGAAAGAAATATGCTCTATGATAACGATGAAACAATTTTACAACAGACCTTAGAAGACTCTATAGATATTAGCTACCCTAATTTTAATAGACAAGCTACTATAGCTAACCTAAAAAGAAGCTTTACAGTTGCAGTAGACCTTTGCAACGAATGCTTAATGGTATAGCATCAAGATGAGCTTGACTGAAACCAAGAAACCTATAATGAATATGCTTTAATTGAAGAAACACCAGAAGACTTAGAAGAAGAGAAACTTGAAGAATTACCCAAACAAGTAGTACCTCAACTCAATGCCTAAGATTTAAAGATTCAACAATTAGAAGACTGAGTTCAAAAATTAGAACAATTTAATAAACAACTCCTCTAACTACTTATTAATGATTTTCAATATGCTAATGAATGAACTCAACAACTACTTTTATTAGCTAACAAATTAAATTTTTAGAGAATCCTAGGCAGGATGAAAAACTACCTGATGAAACAGAGCCTAAAAGTTTTTCATTTGAAACAGAGATTTATACTATAGACCAAGAGCCACAACCAGAAATAGGACCTCTAACTGTAGAACAAGGATAATTATTTAAACAATTATTATCAGAATTTGCAGACCTTTTTGCAAATGAAAAGAATGAACTAGGTAGAACTGACTTAGTCACTCATAGAATATACACAGAGAATATACCTCTAATACAATCGCAACCTTATTCAGTACCAACAAATGAACAAAAATTTATTAAACAAGAAATACAAAAGATGTTAGAAAACAAACAGATATGTACTTCAGAAAGCCTCTGGACATCACCTATAGTACTTATTAAAAAGAAGAATGAAAAATTAAGATTTTGTGTAGACTATCGAAAGCTTAATAGTATTACTAAAAAGGATACATACCCTTTACTAAGAATAGATGAAATATTAGATACCTTAGCTGGATCCAAATGGTTTTCAACCTTAGACCTTGCTAGTAGATATTAGCAAGTACAAATGCATCCAGATAATAGAGAAAAGGCTGCTTTCACAACTCGATATAAAATCTATGAGTTTAATATTATGCTCTTTGGACTATGCAATGCCTCCACAACATTTCAAAGATTAATGGACTGAGTTTACAAAAACATTGCATAGAAATTTGTTGTTATCTATCTTGATAATACAATAATATATTCATAAACATTTAATGATCATTTGAAATATCTAAGAGAAGTGTTTCTACGAATTAAAAAAGCTAGATTAAAATTGAATTTAGAGAAATGTCAATTTTGGATGCAACAATTACCTTTTCTTGGATATATAATAACCTTTCAAGGAATAGGACCAGATTCAGGAAAAGTTAAAGCAATTAAGAAATTAATACCTCCAAAGAATGTATCTCAGCTACGCTCATTTTTAGGACTTTCTGAATACTATAGAAAGTTTATCCAAAACTTTTCTAAAATAGCTAGACTATTAAACGAACTTTTAAAAAAAGAACAACAATATAATTAAAAAAGAGACCAAGACGAAGCTTTAAATACCCTTAAAAAGAGATTAATGACTGCACTTATATTAGCATACTCTAATTTTAAACAGATATTTATAGTAGCTACTGATGCTTCCTATAATGGATATGAAGCTACCTTAAGTCAAATAGGCTCTGACAATAAGGAACATCTGATTGTCTATGCTAGCAAAAGTCTTCGATTAGGAGAAGTAAATTATAGAGCCACTGAACTAGAATGTACTGCAATAGTATGGGCTATTGAACATTTTCATAAATATTTAGGAACCTCTAAATTTATACTTATAACAGACTATATAGCTCTCAAATAGTTACAAACTGCAGAACCTAAAGAAAAAATAGGAAGATAGATCTTAAAGTTACAACCTTATAACTTTGAGATTATTCATAAACCAGGCAGAATTCACTCAAATGTAGATACCCTCTTGAGATTGAAACAGGAAGAAATCATAATGTACTTATGAATTTAGACCTATATCAGAATTTATATAATTATCTGGAAACAGAGCAATTGCCAGATAATCTAAGTAATGAAGAGCAAAAACGAATTGTAAACCAGAGCTAATTTTTCGAAACAAAACATAACTTATTATACAAAAGAAATAGAAAAAACTGAAATAACCCTATACGAGTGATTAAATGAACTGAAGTAGAGCTGATACTGTATATGATGCATAACTATCCAACTGGTAAACATTTAGGGATGAATGCTATGTATGACAAGATTGCTGAACGATATTACTAGGACCAAATATATAGAGATATTCAAGTATATGTACGCTTTTGTACAGAATGCCAAAAGAGATTAAAAACTAGAAGAAAAGAACCACTTCACCCAATTCAAGTAGGAAGAGCCTTTGAATGAATTGGTATTGATCTAGTAGGACCTTTACCTATTACAACCCAAAACAATCAATATATAATAGTTGCAACAGACTATTTAACTAAATGACCAGAAGCCAGAGCTGTTTCTGATGCTGGAGCAAATACTCTCGCAAAATTTATAATTAAAGAAATTATCTGTAGACATAAAACTCCAAAGATAATACTTTCAGACCAAAGAAGAAATTTTATAAATGAAACAGTTAGGATTTTATGTGAAAAATTCTTAATTGTATACAAATTCTCAGCTGCATACCATCTTCAAACAAATGGAATAGTTGAAAGACTTAATAGAACCTTATATGAATCTCTTGCTAAAGTAAAAGAAAATGATGAATAGGATTTACATATACTAGCTGTATTGTTAGCATATAGAACCAAGAGATATGCTACAACAGGATATATACCCTTTCAACTTGTATATAGCAGACAAGCAACTCTACCAATTGAAATAATCCTACCATAGAGCCTGTAAAAGATGAAGAAATAGATCTAAGTGATAGTATATTACAACAAGTATATGAGCTAATAGAAAAATTACTCTCATATCACCAAAATGCAAGTGATAATATAGAGAAATCACAAAAAAAACAGAAAGAATATGTAGACAAACGAGTTCACTTTGAAAACTTTGAAATAGGAGAAAAAGTCTGAATATAGCAAAAAGATATTGAACACTCTCGCTCAGCAAAATTTGAAGACAAGAGAATTGGACCTTACATAATACAGAAAAAATTGGAAAATAGAGCTTATAAAATAGGAACAGAAGATGAAAAAACATTAAAAGGATATTATAATAGTGATAGATTTGCTAAATATTATGAGAAGCAAGTATGGGAACTAATAATTATTATCTAAATTTCTGGAAGAAATTTTTTATTAGACAGACGAAATTAGTGAAACAGACATTATATAACTCTAAAAGTATAAATAGCATCAGAATTCAACAAAAATTTCTCCAAAAAGAAATTCTTAAAAAGAAATAGACGAATTAACACTACAACCCCAAACCTTAACTGTATTACAAAATTTTCTTAAAGAATGGTACACAGACCCTGTATCACAACACCACCTGTAGATTACTCCACAAAATATTATTTTGTCAAACAATGAAGATGTAACTCAACAAGTCAATCTTACTTCTATGATCACTAAAACAGAGAATATAATTAATGAACTAGAAACAGATCTATTTACTTTGGATATACCAGAAGATGAAATTTTTACCTTAGATGAAACAGAATTAGAGCTGACCGAACTTCTTACCACAAGTATCGAATTAGAAAAAGTTCAACAAATTTATAACGAATTGAATCAACAAGAATAACCTACTGTTATAAGTCAAACAAACCTCTTCTTAGCGAACACTTGGAAGAATCAAGTGAGAAAAATACTTGACTGATTAAAAGAAATGCAGAATTCTAAAACTAGATCTATTGGAATATTAGAAGCTTACTATTATCTTAGAAAGATAATATCAGACAATAGAGCAAACCAAGATCAGATTAGAGCTATGCTTAATTGACAATATAGTGATCAGAAAATAAGAGATATTTGGAAAGAAGCTATATGACTAAGAGAAGTCTTTGAAATCAAGCTCTTAGGACTCTTATACCAGACCAAGAAGCTTAGTATTACTCAAATAACGAAGCTAACAGAAACAGAGTTTACAAAACTATTACAAGTTCTTAAATTTTAAATTTGTAGAACAAATTTCTTTAAGGGAGAGAATATGTTATAGGATAGATTT
>CAJVPM010001070.1:0-13394 GCA_910592325.1 Scutellospora calospora
CTGAGATTATTCTGAATTTAAAGTCATGTTTGAAGAAGAGATCAATTGAAATTGCACCTCCTTCATGTTTAAGAATTATGTAGTAATTTAATTTGAAAAGTTTTAAGTTTACTAAGTTTGAAATTAGTAAACTTGCTTGAGCATTTGTTGTTATTGTTAATATATAACTATGTTGAGTTCCAATTGATTTGGTCATATAGATGAGCCTATAGTTGATTACAGTTTTGTAATGACTACATTGCAATAATATGGGTATTACAGATTGTTTTAATAAGTTTGCGTGCAGATTGTTCTATAGTAAAATTTTCTTATATAAGATAGAAGATTAGGTTATATAAGTTAGTATATTTGAATTCGAGAAGTGGTAGTATTTGATGATTTTGTGCAAGTGAATTAGCAATATTGTTCAGTTCATTGTCACTATGAGCTGTTACTTTGTGAAGTAAAATTGTGAGCTTGTAGGATTTGATAAGATTAAGTAAAGTGTGCCAAATTGGCCAGTTGTTGTAGGAGTAGTAGTATAATAGATTTGTTATTGCTTGAGTAAGTTTTTGGTATTTGGATATTACAGATTATGAGTCTGTGTAGATATCGACTTTGCAATTACAAGGAGCTATACTAATTACAAATAGTATTGCAAGTAATTCCATTTTGTAAGATGAGGGCCAATATTGAGCTTGTGCTGCAAAGGAATTTGTAATTGAGTTGTTTTCAACTTGTACCTACTCAATACCCATAGAGCATTAGTTAGTCATCAAGTTGCAAACAGACCCATCAGTATAAAAAGTTAAATTAGTAGAGTTGGAGTTGGATATTGCAATATTATTTAAGTAATGCGATAAACTATTAGAGTTGAATAGTTTAAAAACAGGATTATTGTATATAAGGATATTTAGAGTAGGAGGTATATATATTGGATTTCTATTTGTAGTAGCATATATTAAATCCAGCTAATTTGCATTAAATTTAAGCAATGAGGTTTGATTACTTGAGGTTTTTCTTTCCCAAAATTGTGTTGACAGGGTAGCAGAGATATCAAAGGTACAATGATTTTTGATTCTATTAGAATTTAAATTGCATCCAGAACAAGGACTGCATGTTATAGGTAGAATTGGATAATATTCTGTATGTGAGTAGTCCATATTATGTATCCAATGCATAATAGAAGTTGTGTTGAGTTGAGAATTGAATAGACATGCTTTGACAATAATTATTGAGTTATCATTTTTGATAGTAATCAGCCATGGTTTATGTTGTTTACTAAAATGACCAGTGGTATAGCTGAAGTGATTATTTGGTATAAGTGTGAGTTGTTGAGTAAGTTTTCTAGAAGAAGAATTTTCAATTAGAGTATTTTCAAGATATTTAAACTAGGTTGGAGTTTTGCCCTTAGATAAATAGCTAATTCATGGAGATAGATATTTCCATTCTAGAAGAGTACTATTATCCATAGTAGTCAGTTAGTCTAAATAGAGTATATTTTTTGTTTTAAGTTGTTTTTTAAATATGTTGTAGGCGTTATGTTGATTGAGTAATAGTTCAAGAGGATACGTATTATGTATAATAGTGTTTGGCTATATTATACTAGAGTGTGCACTTATTTGCATATCTAAGTGTTGGAGTAGTTAAATAATTTTGAAGTTAGTAAAATACTTATTTTTTCTATCAATGATTGGATTGAGGTATTGAAGAATATTTGTTGTAGATCACAAATTATTTTGTAGTTGTTGAATACAGATTTTTGTAGTTATCCCTAAAAGATTAATATTGTTGAGTCAGAGTAAAAATTTTGAGATATAGTGTTGGAGCTATATATCCCAAATATTTTTAATTCTATAAATATTATGATTTAGCATAATGCTATTTGGAATACTTTGTGAAAGATTTAATTTGTGCTTGGCAATAGTTATGTATATAGAGAGTATTTTTTCACAAATTGTTTTTGATAAAACAATATTATGGATCTGGTATTCAAGAGTTGGGATTATAACAGTATTTATAATATATGCTACTTGTTTGTCAGTGATTTGTTTGGTTTTGAGTATATTGGTTAAGTTGTTTGATTCTTGAACAATAAGTTTGGTTTGTTGAGTTTGTTAGTGACTTAGTAGGAACCAATATCCTAAAAATTTAAAGGGTGTATTTTTGGGTTGTGAAGTGATTATGTGTTAGATAAAGTCAATAGATGTTGGATTTTTTGAATTAGTACTAAGGATAGATTTGAGTGAATTAACTTGTATATTAGCTATTCTAAAGAACAATGAAGCTAATATCAAAATTTGTTCAAGTTTATTTTTTGATGGTGCTATCTATAGTATATCATCTATGAATGCAAGAACAGGAATAGATGTTTGTAGTTGGTTTGTTTGTTTTAATTTGAGATCTGTAATTCAGGAGACCCCTAGATTATAACCTTCATGTTTTTTAGCAATTTAAGATATTAGAAGGTTATAATAAATATACCATAGAAGGGGTGTAATTGTTTCTCTTTGATCAATTCTATTCCTAACTATATATGACTGTGTTAGTTCAAAGTTAGTAATAACTTTGTTGGAGCGATCAGAAAGCAAGTTGAGTATTATTTAAATGAGTTGAGGTGGGAATTGAATTCTTTCAAGAGATTTTAGGAGTAAATTTGTGTTAACAGAGTCATATGCTTTGCTCATATCCTAGGATAATAATTAGAGTTCTTTGTTGTTGCAGTAGGAGTCTTCAATAATATTATTAAGAATATGTATTGGAGTAGAAGTACTGTTTCCTGGGAGAGCAACATAATTGAGTGGTGATAGAATTTGTTTAGATATTAAAGAAATACTAAGACGATTTGTAAGTATTTTTGTATAAAGTTTTTTGATATGTTAAATTAAACTTATTGGCCTAGTATTATGCAAATTGCTATCAAATACTAGCTTTTTTGAAATTGGAAATATATGTCCTATTTTTTATTGTTTGGGAATTGTTTGAGATGTTAAACATCTATTAAGTAGTATAGTAATTGTTTGTAGAAATGAATCACCAGCATGTTTGAACATTTCATAGCTAATACCAGAGAAACCACATGCTTTGTTATTAGGGAGATTTTGAAGTGTATGAGTAATTTCTTCTGTTGTAATTTTTTTAAGAATATTGTTGTAGTAAGAAGAGTTTATTGTTGAGATAGGATCATAGCAACTTTTTCAAGTTGAGTTAAAAATTTGTTGGTCAATAGGCTTATATTCCGTCCATTAATCAAAATGATTTTTAACTTGTTCCTTGATTAAGTTAGAGTTATTGCTAGTATTACTAATAGTGTATCAAATATGATTCTAATAATAAAAAACTTAAAAATATTAAATATATAAGATATGCAATATATACTATTCAAATTTTAGTTAGAAAAAGAATTAAAGAAATTAATAGTCTAGTAACTAGAATTTCAAATTTAAACAAATTTTTAGTTAATCATAATAAATATCATAAAAAATTAAAAAAAATTCAATAAAATAATAGTATAGAATTAACAATTTTAGATAGTTATAATAATATTAATAATAATAGTAGTAAAAATAAAGATAATTTTATACAAAAAGTAAAAATAATAGAACCTATTTAAGATATTGCAACAGATAAAATTCATTTTTATTATACAAAGATTATTATATTTTAAACCTTCAATTGAATAATTACAATTAGAATTAGAAAAAAATTAGAAAAAGATGCTAAAGAACTAGATTCACTTTTATTAGATGAAGCAAAATAGATTGCAATAAGTTAAATCATTAAAATTTTAGAAAAATTTGCTAATAAACTAAATTACTTAGTAGAAGTTATTATCTAACACTTTTATTTACTTATTTTTTTTAAATTCAGCAGTCATACCAAAACTTTATTTAGATTTGTTTTTATACAAGAAAAATATCATTGAATAGCTATATACCCTTCAATATCTAATTTTTTAAGTTTTAACTCACCCAGTTATTCTATAGATACCTATATACGATCTGCTATAGTGACCTTTATACTAGATTGCTATTTTTATAATTATATAACTATAACTCTCTAAGTATAGATACTACAGCCTATCATAACTACTTTATATCTTATTACTAAAAATACCCTCCTTCCTCCAAACAATTTTAATATTCTCCAAATTTTCTTTTAAACTATAATTCTCACTTCTGTTTTCAATCTATTTATAAGTATTCATCTTATAGTATTTTTTTCTTTTTCTTCTTTTTTTTCAAACTCTTCTACAAGCTTTATCTATATATTGTTGATTTAAAAAAAAGATCTTTTTTCTATTTAATTTTTTCTTGCTTTCTTATATATTTTTCTCTGAGTTCCTTCATATTTCTTCTTAGTTGCTTCCTAGTATAATTAGTTAGAATTCTTCTCTAGACTTGTGTCTTTCTACTTGACTTTTTTTTTTCTTCTTTGGATTCTTCTAAGATTTACAAGTTTCTATTCTTCTTTTACTAAGATCTAACTTTATTTCTCCTTTTTTGTTTTTTTTTTAAATCTATTTTGTCTTTTGGTTCTTCTTCTTTCTTTCTTTTTTCGTTACCTTCTTGGTTTTTCTGATCTTCTTTATATACTCTTAGTCTTATTTTTTCTTTAAGTTTTTCTAAGACCTGTTCTATTTTTCTTTTTTCTATGTTTCTTTCTTTGGTTCTTCTATAGTCTTGTTTTTTTTCTTCTTGTTTTTCTCTTGTGACCTTCTTCCTTCTTAGTTGTTTTTTTGGTAAAGCTTTCTTGAATATTTCTTTCAACCGTAAGCTAATCTTTAGAATTGTTTCTCTGTTTTACTGTTTTTGCTTGTTGATATTTCTAGCTTTAAGTGTTTCTATTCATCCTGTATCTATTTTTTGCTGTATAAGTTGTATATACTCTTCTCTTTTAATAAGTATAGCAAAGAGTTTTGCTTCTTCTATATCTAGTTTTTTAAACATATCTCATATATTTTCTATAACTAAAAACTCGTGCATATTTTTTCTAATTATTTTAGCTAATTCTGTTGCTACTCTAACTGATGTATTATTAATTTTTATGCAACTTTCTAGTTTAGCCTTAGTTAATTTCTTCTTTTGAAATAATTCTAGTATTTTTTTAAACTTGTATATCTGTTTTGCTGTAGCTTCTATTTTTCTAAATCTTCTCTAAGAATCTTTTTTTATTTTTAACTTTATGTAACTATTCTCTTGTTTGTTTTGTCTGTATCTTTACTTATCATATGTCTTTTTATGTATTTGTTTTGTTTGTACTCTATTATATATTTTTCTTTTTTGTATAACCAAATAGATTTATACAATAGTGTCAAATGTAATCTCTTAAAAAAATATTCATAAAAAACAAAAACTTGAAGTTTTTTGAGTTTTCTTTCTATAGCTTCTTGCCTTTGCTTCTGAGGTCTCAGCCTCTTAAGAGACTGTTTATTTCTTTTAGTTTCTCTTCTTTTTCTTTAAGATCATAAGTACTATTTTTTAGATTGTTTTTTCTGTAACTAAGAGTTTTTATTTATATATATTTGTATATAGAAGAACAGTGGAAAGAGTTCTATATTTTGTTGTGTTTGTATAGAAAATTCTATACAAATTATAAATCTCAGTTCTATAAAATTAGAGCTACTACACTCAGTACTTCTTCTACTTCTTCAATAGATATTTTTCTAACTATTTCAAACAATGGTTTAATTTGATTACTGATAAACTTCTAGCTTCTCCAATCTCTAAACCTCATTTCTTCCAACTATTTAACCTACTACAACCTCCAACTTTTAATACTAATAAATCTTTAATTACTATCATAGCTTATACTCCTTATGTATATACATATATGATTTGTAAAATCAAAGAATTACTCTGTATTGATACCAGAGATAAAAGTTACTCTTCTAATTATACTGTAGCTATTCTTCTTAAAAATTATTATTTAATCCATCATAGCTATATAGCTAAACTCACTACAATTTTTACTAAACCTCTACTCCAAACTCAACCACTCAACAAGGATTAAAAAATTGTTGTACTTCTTGCTTCTATTGCAATAACACCTGCAAAAGAAAAAATCAGGTAATTTAAATCTTTTAGAATTTATATAAAAGTAGAAGTTGAACAAATTCTATAAAATTAACAACAAAACAATCAACAAAAAAATAATCAACAACAATATTTTTAACAAAACCAACTAAATAACTAACAATAACAAAATAAATTTAAAGAGAATGAAAAAGAAAAACCTCTTTTCAATTTTTTTGAAAACTTTCTAATTACTACTGAAATAGAATAATATATTTATCTTAATACTCTACTAGCTAAAAATATTTTTAATTTTGTCAAACCTGACCTTATCAAGTTTAGACTAGGTCAAGTACTTAAAAAAGCTAAAGGTAAACAATCTAAACTTAGAGCAAACTTTGAGTATTTATTAAAACTATAGCTAGTAAATATTCTAGTTTTTTAACAGAATTAATTTATAAATTTAACCTACAAACACACTCAAATACAACAATTTCTTTTGATATTTTATATACTAATTTCAAGTTAATTCTAACTAAATTTACCACAACTCTTTTTACTAAACTTAATTATTCTAAAGTTTTTTCTCTTATCAAATTGATATCTTCAAGTACTTTACAAAACTGCAACTAAGTTGCACTTAATCTTGCTTGACTTCATCTTTATTTTACAAACAACTTCTAACAAATTAATTATGAAAAATTTGCAAAAAATTTGAATATTAACTTTTGCAAATTCAAACTTATCTTCTACAAAAACACATATGAAAGCAATACCTACAAAGTATCTCTTTTAACAATTAATAATAATAAACAATTTAAAATTTTTCTTCAATTTTTAAATACCTTTTAGATTCTCTCACTCAAGGAGTGTAAACTACAATTTGATGAGTAGTATGAAAATTTCTTCAAATTTATAGTCATCAATTTTTTAAAATTAATAAGGAAAAAACCTATAACTATTTGAATTACCAAATTGCATAGCAATTTGCAAAATATTGCAAGGAATTATTACCTCATAGCTACAATATTAGAGAAATTCTTTCTTTATAAGATTGAATTCACAAAACTAAAAAACTTATATTCTATATTCATAAGTATGATCATATACTTGAAAACCTATACAAATTGCTTGCTTTAGAAATTGAGCACAAATTCAAAAATATTAATGAACATTATTTCAAAGAATCTTTCAAACAATTTGCTTTAACAAAATAGATATATATAACTTTAGATTTATCTTTATTTAACAAAAATCAATCTAATAAAGCTTCTTTCTAACAATCTAACTACTTAGTCTATTTTATACTCTTGCTTATAAGCATAATGAAAAACTTTCTAATACCAATTGAGTAGACCTTAACCCTAAGAGAGAAAGTTTTTTTTTCTATAAAATTTTCAAAGTATTTTTAGCAACTGCTACAAAAAATGATGAAATAGATAATCTCTGCTTAGATTAATTAAAAGAAAAACTTAAATCTCAATCTATCAATACTCACTTCTTAGCAAGAGTAATTATATATTACTTAATTAAACAAATTTTAACTATTACTATTACTGAGATTCTTAATTAATACAAGACTACATTTTATCTTGAAGCTAAAAAATACCTTAATGATAAATTTAACATCAAATTTAGTAATTTGATTCAACTTGAAAAATCTCTTCTTTTAATATATAATCTACTAAACAGCCTGAGATTAAAATAGAAATTAATGATCTTTTTGCTAATTCAGAAGTTTTTAATAAATCTTCAAATAAGGCTTTTGATATACCAACAACTATACCAGAAACTAAAACATCTCCTTTTCAATAAATTCTTCTATAGAACACATAAATGCAACTACTATCTTTGAAATAATGATATTCTCTACTAACTGTTAGCTATTTTTAAAGAAGAATAATAGAAGTAGATAAGTAGTTAAGCCTACTTCTACAGAAAACTAAGTAAATATTAGTTAGACTTAATGTATAAAGCAGGCTTTAGCAAACTTTGCAACTGTAAGAACTAGGTATATAGTGAGTATTTCTACAGAAAACTTCTATTCAACTTTAGTAACTACCTCTTTATTAAATAATGAAGTTACTTGCTATAATCAATTCTTATATAAATATAATTATTCTACTCTTAATTAAACCAAACCTTTGGATCATTTATTCAATATTTAACTAAACTTAATTACAAACTTCCTTTTAAAATTTCATACAATCCTATGCTTAAGAAAACTTATATTTATATCAATATACTTAATCCCTTATTACTATACTATACTATACTCTATCCTACTAACTATTTTAAATTTTTTAATCTACTAATAAGATCACAAATTCCAAACAATTCTCTACTACTTAATATTATAACATATAACATAAAAGAATACAACTAACTATTAAAAAGAAAATTATAGGAAGAATACTGCCTTACTCATAATCTACATATTATAAGCCTTACTAAAACCAAAATATCAGCTTAACATACTTTATTTTATTTCTTTAATACAAAAAACTTTTTTTACTTTTGAGCTAACTCTGAGACCTCTGCAGAAGAAACTTGTATTATGGTTAATAACTCAATTAGACTATACATATACAATATTCAAACACATTTAGAAAAAGATATTGCTATTAACTTTTTCTTTAAGAGCAACTTTAAATTCCAAGTTATATCTATTTACTTATCTAGTACAAATCTACTAACTAAACAAGTAACACAAAACAAAGCTATCTATTGAACCTAGAATACTTTATCTACTAACTTACTTCCTATTATTCTAGAAGATTTTAACTCAAACACAGAATATCAAGCTTTTTACTTTAATAAAACCAAGCTACTCTCTTACTTACAAGGCAAAAATATGTATAATCTAACTGACTATACCTTAACAAATCAATATACTTAGCAAAGTAGATACTTTAGCAGCATATAAATTATATATAAACATATTATTCTACTATATCATATTTTCTAAATTTTACACTCATAGATCCTGATACTATCTCTAATAGTGATCACCAAATTCTTACTTTCTTATGATCTTTTTCTTTTGCTCTTCAAAATAGAATTAGATATAAAAATAATATTCAATATAGAATATTTGATTATAAGTCTATAAACTCTAAATTATAGAAAGAATTCACAAACTCAGTTTCATATAATTTAAACTAAAACAAAATATCAACAAACTCAATTCATATGGAATCACTTGAAAAAAGCTAGCATAAACTACAAATGAGTATCTCTAAAGCTACTTTTTCAAAAATTCCTAACAAAAGATTTAAAGCTTCTAACTTCTAACACTAACATATATCTAAAGCTACTAACTTATACTATGATCTTAAAGCTTTAGAAAGTATAATTCAAACTATTAAAAAAGTTATTAATGATAACTTATCTATACCAAGTTACATAATTATAACAATTCAATGACTTAACACTAAACATGAATTTGAAATTCTAGCATCTCCTTTATCTTTATAATATCTAGCTAATTGAGTTATTACTACTAAATAGTATTAGAAGACTCTTTATTATACTCACAATTTAGAAAACAATAAAGCAACTCATAAGCAAATCTAAAAAGCTCTGAATAAATATTGTAATAATATTTAAAAAATTCAACAAAAATAATAAATAGCATATTAAATAGACACAAGGATCTAGTTAGATTTGATAATATTAAAACTAATAATAATCTTATTATAGAACTTGAATTTATTAAGCAAATAATTCAAAATTATTTCTTTAACTAGACAGCTTCTTAACCAGTTAACTTAAACATTTTTAACTTGAATTAGATTACTAGGTATACTCCAAAATCTGATATTCAAACAAACTAGTACTTAGATATCCTTCAACTAATACAAATTGATGAAGTCCAACAAACAATTAGCAAATTTCCAAATAGCAAGGTATGTGAACCATCAGAAATTAGTTATAAAATATTCAAATATTCAGGTATACTATTTTTACAACTTATTACTAAACTTTTAAATAAATGTTTAATATGTCAACAAATTTCTAAACAGTAGAAAGATAGTTGTATCTCTCTAATATCTAAAAAACTATTATTTGATAGTAATCTCATCTAATACTAGGCCAATTGGCCTAATCAAGCATATTAAAAAACTTTATACCAAAATACTAACTAATCGACTCAATATTATTTTAATTAAATATAATATACTACTTCTCTTTAATTATATTATACTACTAGGTAATAGTACTAACATATCTATTAATATTCTTAACAATATTATAGAAGATACAACATATAATAAAAAAGAACTCTAGCTCTTATCTTAGAATATAAGCAAAGTATATGACTCATTAACTTTGATCTTTTTAAACTATCCTTCTAAAGAATTTAATTCTCTACATCTCTTATTAATATCCTACTCAACTTTCTCCTTGACCAAACAAACAAAGTTATCACAAACTTTGAATTAATAAATTCATACTAGATTCAAAATTGTATTGATCAAAAAGAAATAATAACTCTACTTTTTTGTAAATCTACTATAATCCTCTTATATCTAAGATTTCTAAAGAAATAAAAGGTTACTAGCTATCTATAATATAGTCTGAAAACATATGACAAACCAAACATAACAAAATACAAACTAACATATCATTTCTAGCCTATATAAACAATATACTTTAGATTATAAAGTCTAAACTATAACTTAATTAAATAATTAATATAGCCACATCTTTTTTCTAAATGACAAGTATCCAAGTCAATCTAAACAAATCTATTCTAGTTTCTAATACTGTGAATTTTCATAGTATTAAATTCATTAACTCTACTATCATACCTATCTCTGC
The DNA here is from genome assembly GCA_910592325.1 of Scutellospora calospora. Classification (NCBI taxonomy): domain Eukaryota; kingdom Fungi; phylum Glomeromycota; class Glomeromycetes; order Diversisporales; family Gigasporaceae; genus Scutellospora; species Scutellospora calospora. The sequence goes on from CAJVPM010001070.1 coordinate 10,818, forward strand.
AAAAACACTATTCAAATTCTTTAGTTGTTGATTTATATTAGATAACAACCAAAAAGTTCAAATTAATTTAATATCTAAAGAGGCCTTCTCTCTTGCTGATATTTTATATACAAAAATATTACTAATAAACAAGCTAGTTATATTATTAACAAAGAAATTATTCCAACTTTAGAATATAGAATACAAAATATTGTTATTCCTTTAACAATATGCTGAAATATTCTTTTAAAATATCTTACTGTTGCTAAACACAAAGCAAACTATTCTAAAACACTTTCAAATAGTACTATACTTAACCATAATATTTATAGTATCAAAAATATTTTGGATATTCAATTACAATACCATATAACTAACTTTTTATTATAACTTAATAACTCTAATTTATTAGATGTATCTATTCAAATCCAAGTTCAACAACTGCAAAATATTTTGTAGTCTACTACAAATATCCTTCAATATCTAAACCCAATAATCGAAGGACCAAACAAATATACAACAACTTACAAAATTATCAAACTCTTTAATATATTTAATATAATTATTATAGCTAATAATAACTATCAGTAGCCTAAAACTTATTAACATAATACATATCTATTAGAACTAATACTTAACAAACACCCTCTTTATACAATATTTAAACAACAGCTTCACAGAAAAAATTTTATATATTTAGACTAACTTATAACCTCCAAAAACAATATTCTTCTTAAATAACAACATATTTTATCTTGATTACAATATCTTTCTAAAGGAAAACAGCCTTTGTAGTTCTTTTTTTTAAAAGAAACAATTACTACAAGTTCATATACTAGAGAGATTATAGATTCAATATCTTTAAACTCTTCTAACCCTTTTTCTCTAAGTACAGATTATTTCAAAACCAAAAAACTGTGGATACTTTCAACAACAAATAATCAAATTATTCTGAGAAAGGCTCATAAATTTTTTCAAATAACAATATTATATCAATAACTCATTAGACTACAGACTATAACTCAAATCATATAGCCTACTATTCAAACCTTTCTATTTACTACTTACTATATTCAAGATGTAGTCTAAATTCTAACTATATTACAAGCTTATATATTATTGATATATTAGCTACATATAGTACTAATTTTGGACTAGGTCTTTTACAAATAATCCTTTAAACAATTTAAAACTTAATACTAATTTAATAAATTTAATTTACAATCTAGCAATTAGATATTCACTAACTTTCTACTAGTTCTAAATATTAATCTAGAAAATAATTATGTATCTGAAATATTTAGATCTAATAAAATTTTAGAAACTCTGCAAAATATAGCTAAACAAAATTTGAATTAATAAGAGCTTATATTTTACACTAATAGTTCAGTGCAAAATATATATACAGACTAATACTCTATAGGAATTAGCTAAATTCAAATTTACAACAACCAAGTAATCAAAACTTTCACTACATAAATCAAAACATGGCTATTGTTCTACAAAGCAGAGATCATAGCAATACTTTCTGCTATAAGCATCTCATCAAAAAATTGCAAAATACAAATCTTTACTGATTCACAATCAGTAATCTCTAAATTCAACAAAATTTAACAATAAACAACTAACTATAATATCAAAACAAAATATAATTACTGGCCAATTTGGAAAACTTTATTTAATTTTATTAAATCACAAAAATTGATATTATCTTTTATAAAGTTCAAGCATATAGTGACAATAAATTTAACAATACAGCAATAGCTAACCAAAATATGGCAACTAACGCTTACAAAAAAGATTATCCTTTCTAACCAAAGGAAAACTCAAAACTTTACAATCATTAACCAACTAATCTCTATATTTAACAACAATATATTACTAAACAGTTTATATTTCACAAATTCACAACACTATGACCAAACTCAAAAACTATACTCTATCTATAACTTTCTTCCAAATTCGAATACTGCAACAACTCTTAGTCTCAAAAATAATTAAATTCTCTTTCTCAAACAATTACTCATAGCAGATAATAAATATTTACTTATATAAAAAAATATCTATTTCCGAACTCACAAATCCTTCCAGGGGCCAATACCAAAATAGTACAAATATATAACAAACCAAACAACTAGACTTCCAATACTTGAGTTTGGTCTAATCTAAACTTTGAACTAACAAATCCCTTTCTTAATACACTCGATCTTATCATATTACAAAACCCGAACAAAAATTTTTGGACTCTTTATATATCACTTCCAGACCTCAAAATTGGAAAAATAATTAACTACTCACAAACTCAAATAATATTCTAAAACTATCAAATCATTTCAACAAATACTAATACAACACTCATCTCTCCTACACCTACTATAATACAGATTAACTACAACCAAACAATCAACTTAAAATTCAAAACACAAAAAGAAAACAACCAATTTAAACTTAGTATAAATCAACAAGAATTACAAGCACTACAAAATATTCATTATTCCCTAACAAAACCTCTAATACCTGCTTTACCAAATATTCTAATTCCCTCCTCAGACATAATTCTTATCCAAAACTCTATCAAAAATCCTATATATCAAACTC
>CAJVPM010001071.1:0-13388 GCA_910592325.1 Scutellospora calospora
ATGAAACAAATACAACAGGTAGACAAAACAATTTTAACTTAAGAGATCAAGATAATTATATAGGCATATGGTCGGACGCAGAAGAAAACAAGAAGAAAGGCTCTGACGTCGGTCTAATAATATGTAAAAAATAGGAAAGACATTTAAGCCAAGTAAAAAGAAGAAATGTGTATTACCTAGAAACACTTTTTGTATTCAAAAGGCATAAGGTGCTAGTCTTAGTAATATACATACTACATAATGACCCTAAGGTCAGAAAAGATATCCAGCAGCAGGTCATCAAAAGAACATTTGAATGTCAAAGTAAAAGGAAAGCTACAAAAGTCATAATACTAGAAGATTTTAATGACATTCCTGTAGAGAGCTAGATCAGAACAGAGAAGACTCTAGGCGAACCCAAAAACTTCTACTCCTAAAATGGCTTGAAAACTCTAATATAATTGATACATTCAGAAATTTACACCCTTACGAAAAGAAATTCACAAGAGAAAATGATCAAGTAAAGTCTAGAATCGACTACATTTGGGTATCTAAAGACTTAGGCCAAGGCCTTACCTATTGCGACATACTAGAAGCAGAGGTAGTCACAAATAGCGATCATACTATCGTAATCGCAAAAATGCTAACAGGCATAAAGAAGAAAAACAGATCTTTGGCTTGTGAAAAAAGACTAAAAGGAAAAAGATAGTTATTCCTTCTCGACAAAGCAACAGAAGAAAACTAGAAGAATTATAAAATGAAACTAGACAGTTTACTCAAGAAGAAGCTAAACATTATAAAAGACGAATATGACCTAGCTTATTTAGAGATATTAAACAAGGATAGCTTATGGGACATAATCACAACAAGTATAATCAAGTGTGCAAGATCAACTCTCCCAGGAAAGAAGTCCACAGTAGGAAAACCTGTTCTTGAAAAAAAGAAAAAGAGCAGAAATATTAAAAAGGACCTAAAGATAATTAGAAGCATATGTCAACAATGCTTCTCGAAAATAGGTCAGAATATCGATAGTACAAATAAGTATTTAATGAATGCAAAAATAGCAAAAATAAATAATCTGTATGAAACAGAAATAGAAGAGCTCTCTGAAACTAAGTAAACTAAAAAAAGACACAAAGAGCTAAAGGTATAGTAAAAAATCATGTATTTAAAAGCTCAGCAAGCAAGAAAAAAAGTAGATCTCGAAGAAATTAATATAGCAGTTGAACACTGCTACGAAGCAATACAAGAAGAACTTAAACACATGATAAGTAGCTTACTTGAAAGATCTTCAAAATAAGTAGTTATAGACAGAATCGTTAAAGAGGATAATAAAGAAATAGTACTAGTAAATCAGAAAGAAGAAGTACTAGAAGAAGTGAAAAATCATTTCAAAAAGCAATTCCACAAAAGAAATACCTGCACCTTAAACATGCCAACTAGATAGAAAAAAGTATATAATCCACTGGAAAAGATAGATAGTAAAATATATAATAGCTTGGAAGACGAGATCTCTGAAGAGGAATAGCTAAAGGTACTTAAAAAAACAAAGCTTAAGTCTGCACCAGACCCATCCAGTATAAGCTATTTACTGATAAAAAAAGCAGGTAAAATAGCACAAAAAATATTCAGACACCTTGCTAACCTGTATATAAGAGAAGGAGAAATCTCATTCAAATAAAAGCTTAGCCAACTCTACTCAATTCCTAAAAGAGAGGACTGGAATTATAACTTGTCTAATACTTGCCCAATTGTTTTAATTAAAACTTTTCACAAAACAGTAGTGAGAGTTCTAACACACAGACTAGACAAGACTATAGTAGACTACAAGATCTTGGAAGGTCCTAATTATGCAGAGCTTTTAGGTGATAGTACAATAAGCCCAATTCATATAATGAACAATATACTCGAGAATGCAAAACAAAAAAACAATAAGCTATGGATTTTATTCCAAGACATGCAGAAAGCATTCGACTCTGTAGGCTTAGAAATGCTAGAGAAAGCTTTAAAAAGAATTAAGCTTCCAGAAAATATGATCAATTTCATACTAAACTTGTATAAAAAAAGAAGAATCAAGGTAATTACAAGCTTCAGGCTAACAAACGAATTTGAAGCTGAAGATGGACTCAACTAAGGAGAAGTAATCTCACCCTTAGTCTAGCATATCTTTTATAATCCACTTCTATGTATGGTAAATAGTACAAAAGATATAGGATATCAGATGACAACAAACTGGCCAACAGATATAGCTTATAACAAAACCAAAAGACTTGCATACCAACAAGCCATGCTTGCTTACGCAAATGATACAACTTGAATAGCAAGATCTAATAATAAGCTACAGAAAATAGTAAATATCTCAAACAAGTTCTATGAGATAAACGATATTGAAATAAATAGTAAAAAGTCAGAGCTAATAGTTGTAAACGCCAAGGAAAAAGGGAAAGGAAAAGAGATACTAGTGATTAAAGTAGAAAAGAACCAGTATCAAGTTCTTGCAAAAAAGGATAAAGACATAGTAAGATATTTAGGAGTATGGATCTCAGGAAAAAGAAAACAATATTATAGTCTAAACATCATAAGAAATAAAGTGAGCAGAATGTGCAAAGCTATAAGATGGAAAAAAGCATCAGCAAGCCAGCTCATATACTTAAACAATAGTGTCTTGCTACTGAGCATAGAATATAGACTGCAAACAATATTCATAAACAAATCAAAATATGAAAACCTATAAAGGCAATTTGGACCTTAATTAAAAACAAACTTGAGTTAGCTAAGTCAACAGCAAACTCATTCTGCAGCCATATTGGGTTCTTAGGCATGAGATTAATCTAGCAAAACTAGCTCACATATCACTTCACAGAACTTACTCTACGTCTCAACTAGCAAGGTCCTCTAGAAGTAACAACAAGACTAAAGGTTAAAGAAGGACAACTACGAGACAAATATTTATATAGCCCTCTGAGCAAGGACTGTAAGTTTAATAAGCTAGTTTCTACAAATAACTTGGCTATAAAAGTATTACACAAAGTAGCTAAACTAAACATAAGGATCAATGAGATCTTGGAAGACTCTAATACTATAAATATCAAAGGAACAGAAATCTCAAGTTTAATAGACACAAAAGAGCTTCGCACTTTTTTAAACTCAGACAAAATGAACCTCTTCATACTAGAACAGCTCATAAACAAGACAAGAAGTCACCTGTTAACCTAGGATCAACTAAAGTACGTAAGAGGTGAAAAAACAAAGGACTGTACTTCAAGCTAGTTTAAAAAACTTGAAGAAAGAATACTGAAAGAAAACAGCTCTAGAGAAGTACAAGACCTCTACAAAATAAAGAGTCCAAATAGAGAAGCAATAAAAGCTCAACCACAAATCATCTCCAAAGATAGGCGGAAAAGAGAATGGGTACTTTTCAAAAGAAAAGGAGATCTCTATTTAGGAAAAGTAGCAAGAAAAACAGAGAAACTTGTAATAGTCGAGCACTGGAGACAATCAAGCCAACTAGCAGAGGATTGCTTAATTGACAAGTGTAGCTATTGCAACATAGGAAGCATCAGCAATAATGAGTATTTAGTCAGCATCAGATATGACGAGGAATCTCAGGTAGTCAAGGTAAAAAAAACTAATGAAAAAGAAGTAATATTGAGAGCACCATTATCAGCACTTATTGAGGATAAGGAATCTTGTACAAATCATAAGGCAAACCAAGAGGTATCAGTAAAAATTACAGCAAGTAGCCTCGAAAGTGCAATTATACAAAGAGTAGTAGAGAACAAAAGGATCGAGAGAGAGTTAGTAGTTGCATATGAGAAGTTAAAAGAGGAGGAGGTTATTAGTTATTATACAGATGGTGCACTAGCGGGAAGCAGCAAAGAGTTGGGATCAGGTAGAATGGAAGCTAGTTGGTTAGTTAGAAATAAGGAAGGAATAGATAGTAGTATTAGTTTTAGTTGTGGTATAGAAAATTGGCCTTCGTCAACTCGTGCAGAATTAGAAGCTATATAGGTAGCCTTGCTAACAGCACCTTGTAGGGCCCAAATTCATATATTCACTGATAGCAAAGCAGCAATAGAAGCTATTGAAAAGTGTTTAGATAGCAACAAGCTAAGAAGTTGGTTTAAAATGAAAAATAGAAGCTTACTGAGACAGATAAAAGACTGCTGCGTAGCAAAAAATCTAAATTTGTCACTACATAAAGTCAAAGGTCATAGTGGAGACAAATGGAATGAGCAAGCAGATTATCTAGCTAAAGAAGGTACTGGGAGAACAGATATACTCAAAGTACCAGAAACAACACTAAGCAATTTTGAGTTATACCAAAGTGAAAAGACCAAATAATAGACTGCTCACTCAGGTCATTTATAAATATAACAACCATGATAACATATGAAACAGAATGGGCTGAACTAAGCAAAGCAGCAGATATCATAGCCCTGAATCAGGGAGACAATGCTAGCAAAGAGCTAATTTGGAAAAACACTTGAGAAGTACTTAAAAAGCGACAAGGGAAAAAGTGCATAAGTCTAAGGAAAAGCAAAGACCTAATGTTTCGTATAAAATGTATCAATAATATTCTATCAACAAAAGACATTTGCTATCTGAGAAATCCCAAACTATACAAGAGCAGTAGATGCATAGCCTGCTTAAGAAAGGATGAAACCTTGTATCACCTAGCAGAATGTGAAATCTACCAAAAAATATAGAGGAACCTAGAAGAGGAAACTCTATACCTAACAAGTCTCGAAGTATTAACAAAGTTGGATCTATTACTTGAAGATGACACATTGAGGAAGGCACTCTATGGTGAAAACTCAGAAGAGAAGATGCATCTCAGAAAGATGCACCTTAGAGGCCTCACAAATAAGAAGCAATATGCAGATATATGCAAAATAGCGAAGTCCAAAAGCAAGGCAAACAAGGTATTAATTAGTTTTATTGAACAATTCTGGTCTTGTTTCTACGAACGATTATAGAAGTTCAGGTGTGAAGTGATAGTTGAATAGGAAAAAGAGCACAACATCACAACTAAAGAGAAAAAAAGAAAAAAGACAAAGGAAAAAGGAAAGGCGAATAAAGAGAATATACCTCCTATAAATGAAACAAAAGAATCAAAAAAAGAGAAAGAAACAAGAATTCAAAAAGCAGCCTCTGACAAAGTTGACAGATGGATAAGGTCAGGTGGTAAGAAAGGATAGTTAAGGTTCAAAACAAATTAGGTGATCTTGATATAGGCTGGTAGCAGCCTCTCGTTGACTAAGAGCTAATAATTTGTATATACAAATTTAAACTCTTACAAGAGAAATAGTTACTGCGGCAGATCGTACTTAGGTGCTAAAAAGTAACCGAGTAAGTCTAGATTAGTTTTAGGAAAGTAGTTTGTTATAAATAGTATAGCATTTTACTTGTAGCTTAAATTAGCTTTTTCTTAATAAAATAATGGGCAAGATCGCCTAAGTAAAATAATAAATATAAGATATTTATTCATTAACAAATATTTGCTAAAATATGAAATGATAATAAAATATTTCAAATTAGTTATATTGTTACAAATGTCAGCCTTCTTAATTCAATACAAATAACATAAGATACGGAAGAGAGACTCTTAATGGTATCTAAGTAGAATATTACTTTACTGTAGTAGTTTGTTACAAAGTTAATAAAAGAGCAAAGATTATACTTTATTTAGAATATAATATCGATAATACAAGACTATCTATTAGTTTCTGTGCTAAAAGAATTCTAATATTAAGGAGATTGCAGAGGTCAAAAACCTAAGTTGAGGCAAAGAGAAAAGGGAGGGTTTATATAGCTTTTTACAATTAAGAATAAGAACAGTAAGAACAGTAAGAATGGTAAGAATAGTAAGAACAGTAAAAATGGTAAGAACAGTAATTGTTTTTTAATTGTTTCTAAGACAACTCAAAAACTAAGGATTCTATAGTTATGAATTATAGTTCTTTGAAAGGTCTCTTCGAGCTAGATCTAATAGTAAAATCTAAATCTATCTGTAACTACTAAATTATTTGTAAAAGTAATATAATGAATAAAGTATATTCAAGAAACTAATTATTTTATAAAATACTAATAATAAAATAATAAAATAAAATACTAAGATAAAATAATTAAAACTAATTTTATAATATTTTTGTCCCCTTTAAAAATAAGCATTGCGAATTCTAATTAATTCTATGAGTTCTGTAAAATCTTCATCACTTAACTCTTCTAAGTTAGTGAATATTATCTTCATAGTGGAGCAAAGTCTTAATAGTCTATATATCTAGAAGATTTGATAAACTCGTTCAGAGTATTTCCATATTCTATCAGTTTGTTGAGGGTTCAAAGATTTCTTTAAAGTATTTTGAGTATACTTTAGTCTTTGTCTATTTTCTTTTATGCTTTCTCATAGTTGTCCTAAGTAGTAGCATGCTTCAAGAGTTTTAAAAACTTGATCTTGTTGTTTTTCTCAGTTTTTTTCTTTCAATCGAGAGATTATTTCTTTGAGCTTTTTTTTAAAGGTAGTTTCTATTAAAGGATTTAGCCTTATAAAAACTTCTTCTGTATCTTCTATTATATCATTAATGAATTTAGTAAAGAGATTATTTAAGAGATGTTAATCTTCTTCTTAGCTTGATTCTTAAAGAGAGAATTCTTCTAAGATTTCTTCATTTGAATTTTCTTTTTCTTGTTGAGAGAGTATAGTTGTTTTTTCTGTTTCTAGGAGTTCATCTAAGTTTATGCTAGGAAAAAGACTTTCAAATATTTCTAATTTATTTTCTATTATTGAGTTAGTATTTTCTGTTTCTGTTAGTATTGTTATCATTAAGAAAACATTTGTTTTATTTATTATAGAAACTTGATTTCCTGTAAGAACTAAACTATGGTTTGTTGCAAGAGGATCTTGATTCCAAATAGTTAGAAATTCATTTAGGGTATTTAAGGTTTGGGGTTGTAATTGTTTAGTGTTTTAGGTATTTATTTTTGGGGTATTAATTAAAAGTAACTATTTTAAGGAATTTTTAATTTAAGGAAAATTGTTAGGGTAAGGTCTATATTTATAAGTTTTGATGTTATATAAGAGGTAAATCCAAAATATTTCACAAATTTGGCATATAGGTTTCACTGGGTTTTGAAAAATTTTCTCTGAAAATCTTATTTGTCTATTACTATTATCAGTTACCAATTTTGTTTTTCATAATATCTAGCTAATCTGTCACTATTGTAATACTTCAATAGTATTTTTCCTTCTAAATTTTAGAGTTTATAAACTCCATTATTTAGCTTTAATTTAACTATAAAAGGTCTACTTTTTTTATCTTTAAATTTAGCAGATTTGGAATTTTCTAAGTCTTTTCTTTATACCTAAACTTTGTCTCTAATTTTGAATTCTTCCTTTTGAATATTCATATCGAATCTAACTTTCTATTTCTTCTAAGATTTCTCTGTATTTCTACAGGCTTCACTATGTTAATAAGGGAGTTCATCTATCAACTCAAATGCTCATTGTAATATGCTATTTTCTAATATTATTTCTTTGTCTGCATCTATATTTTCTACAGGGATAAGAGCTTTAATTGGCATCTTAGCCTGTTATTCATAAGTCAATTCAAAGGGAGTATATCCTGTGGTAGAGTGTCTTTTTGTCTTATATGCAATTAAAACAGCAAGTATGTATATATCCCAGTCTTCATCTTGTTCTTTTACTTTTGCAAGAGAGTTGCAAAGTATCTTATTTAATCTTTCTACTATTCTATTTGTCTGCAGATAGTAAGGAGAAGAAAATATATGCTTAATCAAAAACTTTTCACAAAGTATTTTAACTATTTTACTAGCAAAATTCTTTCCATTATCTGAGAGTATTACTTGAGGTACTCCATATCTACAAACAATATCTTCAAAAATAAATTTAGTGAGAGTTTCTGTACCTGCATCTGATACAGCTTTAGCTTCTGGCCATCTTGTTAAATAGTCAGTAGCAACAATAATGTAGTGATTATTTTGCTTAGTAATTAGGAGAGGTCCTACTAAGTCAATTTTAATTCTTTCAAAAGCTCATCCTATTTGAATAGAGTGAAGAGGTTCTTTTTTTTTTTGTCTTTTCTCATTATTGGCATATTTCATATGCTTGAACGTAATTCTTAATATCCTTATACATTTAGTTCTAATAGTATAAGTTTGCTATTTTGTAATACATAGCATCTATTTCTAAGTATCCAGCTATTGGAGTACTATGCATCTTGTAGAGAATGAGTTCTACTTCTGTTCATCTAATTACTTGAATTAATTTATCTGCATGTCTTCGATTTTTCTTATATAATATTCTGTTTCTAACTTCATAAAATCTAGATTGTTTAATTAAGGTCCATTTTTCAAAGTCTGTTAAGTCAAGAGGAAATTTATCTGTTTCTAAATATTCTAAGAGATTTTGGTAATGGTCTAAATTCATTTCTTTGAGATTAAAGAAGGATGTATCTGAGTCTTTAATCTAGAAAGTACATCAACATTTGAATGTTTTCGTCCTAGTTTATGAATTATAGTAAAATAATAGAGTTGTAATTTCATCATCCATCTTTCTAATCGTCCTTTAGGTTGAGAAGATTTTAACTATTGAAGAGCTGAATAGTCAGTGACTAAAGTGAAATAATTTGTTCTAAAATACTTATGAAAATGTTCTATTGCTCAAACTATGGTAGCATATTCTAATTCTGTTGCTCTATAGTTAACTTCTTCTTTTTTGAGGCTTTTGCTTACATAGGCAATAGGATATTCTTTTCCATCATCTGTAACTTGACTTAAAGTTGCTCCAAATCTATTATAAGAAGTATTAGTTGAGAAGATAAATTCTGCTTTATAATTTGAATAGATTAGAATAGGAGCTGTGACTAATCTTTGTTTAATTTCATCAAAAGCTTCTTGTCATTGTTAGTTCTATTCATATTTAGTATCTAGATATAATAGCTAATTTAGAGATTAGGCTATAAAAAAAAATCTTTGTATGAATCTTCTGTAATATCTAGCAAGTCCTAAAAATAATTGAAGTTGAGTTATATTTATAAGAGAGAGGATATTTTGTACAGCTATAATCTTTTCTGAGTCTGGTGAGATTCTTTTAGCTTCTATAATATATCCTAAGAAAAGTAATCACTTCATCTAAAAAGTATATTTTTCCAAGTTAAGCTTGAGTTCAGCTTTTCTGATTTTAGTAAATACTTCATGAAGATGTTGAATATGATCTTCAAATATCTGTAAAAATATATTAGTATCATCTAAGTAAACAACAACATATTTATAGGCTATACTTTAATAAATCTGATTTATAAGACATTAGAAAGTAGCAGAAATATTGTATAATTCAAATAGTATTATATTGAACTCATAAGTACTATATTTAGTGATAAAAGCTGTTTTCTCTCTGTTTGCAGAGTGTATTATTACTTGCTAATATCTACTCATAAGATCAAGAGTAGAAAAATATGTAGCTTCTGCAAAGGAGTCTAAAATTTTATCTATGCAAGGAAAGGAATAAGAGTTTTTCTTGGTTATTGCATTAAGTTTTCTATAGTCTACACAAAATCTTTTCTTTCTATTTTTCTTCATAACTAAAACAACTGAGAATGCTCATGGACTAATTGATTCTTTAATTAAGTTGTTATCGAGCATCTGTTATACTTCTTCATTAATAAAGGCTTGTTCAGTAATAGATACTGAGTAAGGTCGAGAACTTATAGAAGATACATCCTCAGTATATATCTTGTGCATTACTAGACTAGTTCTTCCTAGTTGAGTAATATCTTTTGTGAAGAGGTCTGCAAATTCTTGAAGTAATCATTTAAATTTTGTTTCTTAATCTAGAGTCAATATTCCTATTTTTGAGGCTATTTCTTGAGAGATCGTATATATTTCTTTCTTTTGTAAATTATTATTTAGAGCTGATTCTAAGGCTTCAAGTTCTGAGAGAAGCTTATCTAAGTCACTAAGTAGTTTTTTATCTTGCTTGTGATAGTTTAAAAATTTAATAAGGAGGTTAAAGTAGTAGACTGTTCACTATCTACTTGTAAAAATTGTTCCTGATATAAATATTCTATTTGTTAATGAAATCTTTCAAAACTATTAACTTTATTCTGAAGGTTTTCAATAGTCTGAGCCTGGTGTTCAAAGGTCTTAGCTTGGGCTTGTAAAAGAGTAATAATCTAGGCCTATTGTTCAACTTGTTGTTGTAATAATTTAATAAGTTCATCCTAATCAGGTTTAGGTTGAACTTGGGGTAGAAAAGGCAATTCAGGTTGAATAGAGAGGTCTTTTGATTGTGGTTCTGGTTGATATTTAGGATATAATTCTTCATGATATTTTTGGCAATATTCCTCATATTGTTCGAGCTCCGCTTTCTGCTTAAGCATAAAGTAACTTTTATATAGAGCTACTTTGTTATTAAAATTCTTTTAGAGGTTTTCTATCACCTTATAGTAATCAAACTCAGGGTATGACTAATCAAAGGATTTTGAAGGATTTGATCTAGAATTTCTTGTTTTGTTTTTAAGAGAGTTATATGAAATGCTCTTATAATTATGTTAATATCATCATCTGAGTAGTTTTGATTAGATTGATCATTCATTTGAGGTTCTAGAGCTTCAGTAATTTCTTGGTAACTTTGACCTAACTTGATCTTAGTAAGGCGAAACATTCTACTTTGATTAAGGTCATATGCATGTCCTGCATTTCTAGTAGATTCAGTATAGTGACGTATTCAGGTCTATAGATTATAGTTAGGGTTCCATTCTATATTTTGGGCTGCTTTATATATGTAAAAATATTCTAGGTTACAAAACCAAGAATCTTTTTGAATTGTATCCAACTTATGTATTCTGGTCCTAATATGTTCTTCTTGACAAAGAGCATACTTAGTAAGGAGACTTTGTCTATCACCATTGGTAAAATATTTTATACTTTATAGGTTTTCTCTTAGGTATTGTTAGTAAAAATCAGTTCAACAAATTTTACATACTAGAGTATCGTTAAGGAGGTGAATATCTTCTAGTATCTGAAGGGTTTTGCATCTATAGCAATAGTTTATTTTCTTATGACTATAGTAAACTATTTGTCTGTTTTCTATTTCATCTTAGCTACATCCACATTTATACTGTTAGTTATCCTTCTAGAGAGGAGCAAGAGAACAATGAATACTGATATGTTCTAACTTATTGTATTGATAGCAATAGTTATGAGAGCAATTAGCATATTGATGCTCAGTACTATCACATACTTTGCAGTAGTTTAGTTTAGGTGGGTTGTGAGAGCAATATTTAGAGATATGTTTTAGTCTTTTGTATCTATTGCACTGGTTATCAAAGCAGTCTGCAAAGATATATTCATTTGAGTAACAGTTTCCATATCTTTTGTATCAATTACTTAAGGAAGGTTTGTTTCTGAGTCTAGAAGTTGGTGTTATCCAAGGTTGGTTATTAGTTTTTGAATTTGTAGTAGTTAGAGTATAGGCTTTTTTTTAAAATAAGAATTCTTATTCAAATTAGTCCAACTCATGCTGTTTCTTTACTATTAGTTGAGTAGATAAAGGTTGGTGTTGTTCATAGGTAGTAGGTACATGAATTTTCTTATTGTTCATTTTAAAGTATAGGCACTATTTTTTTAATTATAGTAGCTTCGACTTTTTGAGACTAGTCATTACCTAAAAGGAGAGAATAGAAGGTAGTATCTATAACTTCAACATCTAATAGAATAGTTATTCCTTCAATTTCTATAGGAAGATTCTTGATTATTCCTAAAGGTCTAATGGAAAGTCCTGTAGCTGATAAAATTAAACTAGAAGAACAAGTATCTATCTTGAGTTCTAATTCTTTAACAATCTGATATGAGATTATATTAATAGAGGCTTTACTATTAATAATAGCTTAATAGAGTTTACTCTTAATTTTAATATTGTATTTTACAGGTGTGATATGAGTTGAAGTCTGAACAGTGGTACTAGGAGAAGAAGTAGCAAAGTAGGTTTCCATAGCAGTTTGTAGTAACTCATTAAAGAAATATGATTTGAATTGTTTATAATCATAATTAATGAGGTTTGCTGTATAAGCTTCTCTAGGGTAGGAAGTAGAGGATTGACTTCAGGATCTGCTTCTGCTATTGTTATCTCTGTTTCTATTTCTATATTTATTTCTTGAGTGGCTTCTTTCTTGGCTTCTATTTCTATTATTATTCCTAGAACTATTATAGCATCTGTTATTATCATATAATCTGTTCCTTTCTTGTGATCGAGAGTGATCATAATAATAATTATTGTTTCTTCTATTATCTAATCTATAGTTGTTGTTAGAGCAGGAGCTTGTATAGTGACTGGGTTAAGGGTTAGAGTAAAAATCATATCAGAAATCTTCTTTTCATCTATAACAATCTTTTATATAATATCCTTTACTTCTACAATAATAGCAAGTAGTATCTTGCTGATTATTGTAGTCAAATCTAGTTCTATTCGAGTTATTTGAGTAGTAGATTAGTTTAGGGGTAGGAGTAGTTAGTTTCTTAGTGAGGTTTATGCTTAGCTCAGCTATTTGCTTAGTAAGTTACTCATAGCTTTATCTGTATTAAAGCTAGTATTAGAGGCTATAAGTATTCTAGTTTCCTATTATCATACTGCAGTTATTGCTACTATCAGGTTTGCAGATTCTGAGGCTTGAACATTTACTAAATATTCTGGTCGAAGTCTTTATACAAAGAGTTAAGTTAAGAAACTAGCTAGGAAATTATTTTCTATTTCAATTCACTCTTTTAATTATTTAAATTTGTTAACATAGATATCAACTATATCTGAGCCTTGTTGGATAGCAAAGATTGTTTTTGCCATGTAGCTTTTTGTTGAGTAGTACAGAATCTTTCTCTAAACAGGTGGTAAAAACTATAGACATTGTGTCCATCAACTACTTGTCCATACTATTGATATTTAAAATAAGTAGGGACATTAACTAAGCTTTGGAGCTATTCCTGAGCATTATCAGTTAGGTAAGCAAATGCATGTTCAAGTTGTCAAGCAGTATTCCATCTGTTAGCTTTAGCTGCTTGCTCAAAATTATCTAAGTTATAGGGTCTTGAGTTCTATCATCTTAAAAAGATTCAATTTTAAAGAGGGTCTTTTCACTGCTAGTACCTAAAGCTCAAGCTAATATAGTCATAGCTATAGCAGCATTCTGTAAAGCTTGTTCAGCTATATCTTTTTATAATTCATTTGTTTGAATAGTTTCGTAGTCTGAGTTTTCTTGTTGGTCTATTTTCTAGTTGTTGTTTTTTTTTTTTTTATTATTAAGGCCACTTCCTTGGCCAATTAGATTTTATTAGTTTGTTATTACAGAACTATCACATGAACAGTTTCCTAAGGTTTATAGTTACATGATGAGTGT
>CAJVPM010001072.1:0-13382 GCA_910592325.1 Scutellospora calospora
ATTATATTTTATTAGTATAATATTTTTCTATTAATTTTAAACTATTTAGATATTTTTTGTATAACAACAAGCTGCAGAACATCTTGTATAACTCTGTATAACTTTGTATAACTCAGTATAACCTACTTATACTAAATTCTTTAATTCGAACAAAACTACTTTTTAAAATTTATATAATATTAGATATCTATTTGAAAGACTTTATTTTAAAGTTTCTATCTAGAGGTTCCCAACCTAAGGTATCTAACTTGAAGTTCCTATTTTAGGTTTTCAATCTAAGATTTCTAACCTAGATTCCTATAATTAGGTTCTCATAATTAGGTTCTCATAGTAGGTTCTTATAGCAAGGTTTCCAAAATTAGGTTCTCAAACTAGATTCCCATATCAAGATTCTCAAGTTTAGATTCTTATTCTATAATATCTAAAAAGCTATATAAACTCTGCTATTTTTCTTAAAGCAGAATAAGTTTCTAAATTCCTAAGTTTTTACTCCTTTTTTTCTTAATTATAAGTTTTTTAACTTATATTCTTCTCACTAAAGTAATAGTTTCTTTTAGCTTCTTAAAATTATCTTTTAAAATAAATCTTTTCTTTCTTAGTTAGCTTGTAATATCTAACTATTTCTGTGATTATAATTTCTTTAAGTTAGCTTGTAACATTTAATTTCATCTTTTACCTTCTATCTTCTTTCTTATATTTTGTATTTCTTATACCTTATATCTTTATATTTTATCTTTTATTATTTTATATTCTATTTTATATCTTCTTTGAATATTTTTTTATCATCTTTGTTTATTTTTTTATAAATCTACTTATCAATAAACTGCCTAAATTATAAACCAAATCCAAGTATTATTGTCTCTAAATTGATATTATCTTCTTATTATAAACTATTATTATCAATAAACTTTATAAATTCATTCCTTAACTCTTAAACTCATTAAGTCAAGTAATTAGTTACTAGGTTTAGCTGGTGATAATAACTTCTTTTGAATATATGAATTTGTTAAGCCTAGTTACTATATTATAATATCTACTTATCTTTTTAACAGGTTTATACTGAATAATACAATTCTACTTTTATAAAAACTACTTTAAATAAAATCAACTCAACTATTTAACAATTCTCTAACAACAAAGTCTGTAGCCTATTAGATATTAGCTATGAGATACTTAAGTATATTAGCTATAATACTGCTTCCATTATTACTTTTCTATTTAACAAATACATAACATTTAATAGTATATATATCTGCTATAAACTAGCAGTAAATTTGGTGTATAGAAATTATACAGTTCTTGCTTAACTTGTGAAATTTATTTTTCTATATCTCTATATTATAGCTAAGGTTATTATTTTTGTTAATTTTTATATAAAACCTTATAGCTTGATTAGCAGCAAGTTTATACTATTATATGAATACAAGATAATATGTTTGTAGACTAGATGGAAAATTAATGTTGTAGTCAAAATAAAATTGAACTTAGCTAGGATATGAATCTATTGTTTGGTCTTCAGCTACAAATCTTGCTATAATTCTAAAAAATTTAATATAGTGAGCTGAAAATATAGAACAAAAAATTTCTGATCCTAACTTTAATCATCTATACTGATTAATTTTAGGAAATATAGGTATTTGATCTATTCTCAATATTTTTTTAAGTACAGTAAATTTATAATCTAATTCTAAATCATCATAGAATGTAACTAAATATTCTAAAATATTAATTAGCAATATTGCATCTACTAATTTTGAGCTAAGAAATATTCTAAGAAATAATTCATTACTATAAGCTTCTTCTTAATCAATAATATTTCTCAAATTATAAAATTGAAAGAGATCTTATACCTCAAATTCATTTGAAATAGCTAAACTACTACTCAATATTCTTTCTTTAATATTTTTAGAGAATCAGATAGTTTATTCTCAAGTATATCTGATACAACCTTATTCAAATAATTATTTATAAGAACAATTTTTAAAAGTTCTAGTTCTATATTTCTATGACTACTTTTATATAAGCCTAGTAATATATTAAATAAATATTAATATCATAATTTTTTTTTTTTTTTTGTTATTAAGGCCACTTCTTTGGCCGATTAGATTTTATTAGTTTGTTATTATGGAACTATCACATAAATAGTTTCCTAAGGTTTTATAGTTACATGATGAGTGTACAATAAGCTACACATACAACTTTAGTCATTGTCTAATTTAAGTAGTCTGTCATACAGATAATCAACCATCTGTTGGTTCTACACTATGCTGCTATACCTGCAACCTGCCTGTGAGTTACCTATTTAAACACTCTAATTATTAACCTTTCTTTCTATCTCAAACTAATGTCACTACTATGACCAACTACTTAAGCCAGCTAGTTCATCCGTAAATCTATTCTCTGTACAGCTTAGATCTTCTTGGGATATGTATGCCCAACATATTATGAGCTGCAGAGCTCTAGTTAACTTCGAAAGTAATTCTTATCAGAGTGGTCATATGCCTATTTTACAGATTCACCTAGATTAGACCCTTGTGAATGTTCGTACAAATCTAGTTTCTGCTATAGCCATCTACCAGATATAGTCTTCCAAGTTCTAGCCAGATGTTTTACAGGTAGATTTTTCCAATCTGGTTAGCCACTAAGCCAAGTTGGTATTGCTGCTAATACAAGGCACTAGGCTATATTATACAGTAGACTTACACATACCTATTAATCTTATATCCTTCATACTCAGATTTTTCACTAGATTAGACATTAACTAGCTTAACTATTGAAATCTATACTACTTCACTAAACTCAGAATTTCTACTATACAGGTCCCCTACGCATAGATCCTTTCAAGATTTATTCATATAATATAACTCGAGCATTGCATCATACTTTCAATATCCGATTGATATTAGTATAACATGATTTACAGAGTTGTAACCTCCAGAAATGAGCAGAGTTTACTATAAGTTGAATACAAAGGTCTAAGTAATTATTCAAATTCATCAACAGTGGGATTTGAACTCCAGACCTCTTGCATAGTAGTCTAGCAACCTAACCACTATACTAAGATCACCAGACCTTATTAATATCATAATTTTATAATATATAATGCTAATATTAATATCATAATTTTATAATATATAATGCTGATATTAATATTAGAATTTAATCTTATAATATATAATACTAATATTAATATTATATTATATTTAATTTTATAATATAATACTAATATTTATGCATATAGGTATCCTTAGGATAACTGGATAAGTCAAGGTTTAAAAAATTAGATATTAGATAGTATATAGCTAATTAATACTATTTTCAATTACATATCCACGAATTTTTAGAATTGGATCTTTTTTTATACTCTAAATTTCATATTAGCTGATCGATTTGTGTTCTAAAATTACTCAAAAAACAAAATTAAAATTTTTATAAAACAAATAATTTTAATATAGTCAAACCAATTACCCCATCCTTAAGCCAATAATATATACTTTATGTAAGAAGGTAATATAAAACGCTAAAGGCATTACAAATATTAGTTTACAAAAAATATTTATTTAATAAATTTTTTTATTTTATAGATTAACAAAATAGTATGACCAATTACAGTTTAGGTACTTCTACTGTGCAACAATACTTTGAGTGTAAAATGTGTAGTACTATATATAAAACAAAAAAAGGTCTAACTCATCATCAAAACACTGTTTAAAAATATAATATTCACCATAAAGGACTATATACATTACCTTTAAAAGCAATTACTCAGTTTAAAGCAGATCTTGTTCATATTATTGGAAGCAAGCTTAAAGTTCATTTTAAGCAGTTAGGCAAACAAACTATTTCATTCCCATGCTTAGAAAGTTTGTTTTTTAGTGTTTTTAAAGGTTATATTCATTATTTTAACTCTAAGAAGAGTAGTTATAAGTGTTTTTTTTAAGGTCCTGATGTATACATACAATTAACTAGTATTTTTAACAATTCAAATTGAGGGTACAAATTTTTTGATAATAATCAACAGACGCTTGTCTTGTTGTTTGATGCTTAAACTAAAAAAGATACTAATTGTAATTTATTTAGTAAACGATACAAAAATAGATTACTAAGGCTAACTATAGAATGGAAAGTGAAAGCTAAAAAAGATGTGAAAAATAATCAAACTTCATCTAGGTATATGTATTTAAGCTTTTATATATAGCAAATTTAGTTTTTGGCCTTTTGAATTGTCATTAAAATAAGAAATAAAACACTTGATCAAAAAATAAAATTATTAAATTTCTAAACCAGAATAGGCGATATTGTCAGAAAAAAAAAAAAAGTATTTAGATCTTTAATAATTCGAACATTTTTATTATTATTATTATTTATACTTAAAATTGTACATTATAAGAAATTTTAATCACTATATTGTTTATTCCATAATTTTTAACATTTAATATTTATTAAGGTTTTCCTTTCACCAAAAGCTTCATCTTTCTTTAGGAGCTTTGTCTTTAGCTAGAAGTTTCACCTTTCACTGAATTTTCACTAAAGTTATCCTGGATGATCCTAAATTCTATACAACTCAAGTATATGTTCGCAATAATATTGCTAATATTAGAAATCTTACTAAAGCAATGCCAGCACCTGATTATCTATTAGTTCTACTAGAGTCTTCTAATAATAACAATAATTCATTAACCTATTTCACCAAGTAGTAGTTCTGGAAATTATTTTAGAATACAGAGACATATCTAGGTGACTAGATATGTAAAAGTTGTATTCTAGATCTTGAGTAATTATAGTAATTATGTAATATTGAATCAATTATTAAAATCACAATTAAAAAAACTTAAAATGCATTGATATGCATAAATTAAATAAAAGCCTTAATTAATATATATACACAATACATATTACAAATAGAATTTTATTATTATTTATCATCATATCATAAATACATTGATTTATTTATTTATCAATATAGAATATATTATATTTATTTATTCAATCTTTTATCTTTGAATTACTACTAGACATGATCAACTGCCCAAATCCTCTCTAAAACGTCTTATATATTCTCTACATTGGTATGATAGGTTAACTTTGGTGCTATTATATTACTAATTATTAACGATCTATCTCAATTGTGAACAAATAATGTAATCAGATGATAGTTCTAATTGAAAAATTTATCTATATTGATCAAATAATAGAGAGTTTCATAATTAATGATTAGTGATGTATTTATTTCAAAACAAGTAATATATAAATCCTCCTTTTTTAAGAATATATCAGATATACTTATTTATATAATCACTTACTGATAGATATTTATCAATTATTTTATCGAATATACTTATTTAATATTATGATTCAAAATTTTAAAGCAGAAAATAGAACTTTTTAACTCTTACTTATTTTTAAATAGGTTAATTCTGAAACTTCCTAATAGAAAAAATCTATAACAATCATATTAATTGAAATACAGTAAATTATAAATTAATACTATAGAATACACTTATCACAAATTATAGTTTGATTATAAGCTATAGGATTTGGTAAATTTAAAATTAATGAATTCAAATTTTATTGAGGCAAAATGTTAATATATTATATATCTATTGTATAGTAATTGTTGCCAGTGTTGGCCTATAACCTATTGGCCAACTATAGATTATGACCTTATGATCTGTTATGACTTATAAAATTTACTAATACATTATAACCATCTTGGTTATATAAAGTTGGATATGATCTAAAGTGGCTAACACTGATTGTTGCAGTTATTACTATTATATTTTGAGACAAGAACTTTAGGATTGAGTATACAAATATTGCTAAAAAATATTCTCAAAAAAATAAAATTATTATAAAAATATATGCAACATGCTATTTCTATTATACAATTCTTATTTATTTCAATACCAATACATTGCTAAAATTATATATATTCTATTTATATGCTACATTTCAGAAATTTTTTTTAACGCTAATTCTATCAGTATAGCAATTGGAAACATTATTTAAATTCATTTTTTAACCTTCTATTCTTTTAACTTTTTAATTTTTTAACCTTCTATTCTAGATTGAATAAATTGAGAACTTTTAAAAATCTTGCGTAATCAAATAGTGTTTTAGAAAATTCTGCATTAAATCCATATTCTTTTAAAATAAATTTTTGTTTTCATCAAGATGGAAATATTTAGAAATGAATAAAGGCTTCAATTAGCCTTACTATTTTATTGCTAATTATTTTTAATATGAATATATTGATGTCTAGGAACTAAATTAAAAGTAGGATTTTGAGTAAAATATATAGACCAATTCTCATAACAAAGAATTTCATAAATAGCAGATTTTCATTCTGCACTATTACTACTATTCTTCATAGTTTTTTTAAAAAAAGTAGAAACTTAGTTGTGATTTTTTTTTCGACTATAGCATATGAAAATGCTACAAAACCAAAATATCTATAGTGTTTTATAAATTCATATATATGATTAACTAAAACATGTATATATAGAATAACATCTTTTGGTCTATATAATCTTTTTTTAAAATCTCTTGTATTCAGTGCACCTTAAGAAGGAGTAAGGAATAGATCAAGCCAATTTTTTGCTTGAATTGATAAAAGACCAGAATTAAAATTTTGTTGTTTCATATTATTATAAAGTATATAAAAGTCTCTCCAGAGATGATTAATTTGCATGCCTTATTCCTTATTAAAAATTAATTCGAAATTGAAATTACATAATACAAGTTCTTTATCATCTCCAATTAAGGAAGTGTTATTCTAATTTTATATATTATAGTCTTGCTAAAAATGAAATTTAACAGAAATTCTTTGCATTTCTGAACTAATAATTGCTCTAATATCATCATCGTATCTATTTTTAGATTTAAGCTCTTAGATTACTAATGACTATATATGATCCCAAATCCTTAATATTATATGAAGCAAATTAGGCACATAATGTTACAAGAGAATCATCTAAAGAAGAGACATTTTAGAATAACCAGATAGCAGTTTTGCAGTTTGAAGTTGTTCCATAGTTTTTTCTATCATATATACTTTATCCTTAGTACCAATTTCCTTCTTAAAGCACAGATACCAAGGGCAAAAGTAATTCGCATTTGCTGCATTGAAATCTAAAATTATACTCAAGAATTTCTAGTCACTACTGAAATATGAAATGATCTTCCATTGTGTTCTACTAGAATCTAATCCATTAGTTACTAGGTTATGTAGTTCATTGATCATTAGTTCCATTACTTTTTGTAGTAGTTTATAGTTTTCGTTACCAGGATATAAAATTATCATATAGTGAAATTCAGCTCTATGAATATTTAAGATGTCATCTAAGATAGCATATATAATTATTACATGTTTTATCTTCCTGCTAACATTGCGACTATCACCTGAAATACAAATATAAATAACTAGATTGTTTATATAAAGAATGTTCTGATCTACAAAACCTGGAATAACAAAAAGCAAAATATCTGTGATCTTCATGTATTCTGCTTTTCTAACATATTTCAACATTTCTTTTTCAATTTCCTCATCATCAATATATGATATTTCGTTAGTTGCTATGATAGAATATTCTTGAGGTCTAAAATAAAAATCAGAATCTTTTTATTCATTTCTTTATTTCTTTTTTTTCTAGTATTTGAAATATTATGTTCTTATAGTAAATCAGGTTCAAGTGCAGATAGATCACAGTAGGCATCTCAAGAAATTAAATTTTGATCAATAACATATACAAATACATTAATATTCTGATGTTTCTTTTCTTTACATTAATTAACCAAATAATTCTTATCTTGAACATTAAATCGAATTTCTTTCAAAACTAGCTAATTATTTAGATTATAAAATTTGAGAGATCATTTTTCAAAGGATTTATTTATATGTAGAGAAAATGTATAAGAATGTTTTGTTTTTATCGATTTGCTTAGCATATTAAATAGTTTAAGGAAATATGGTCTATTCTCTTTTCTTTTACGTTCACATTCTTGTTCAACATCCATAGCATTTAGACCAAACACGTGAATGTCAGAAATTTTTGCATGATTAATAAAACCTTTTCTCTATATGAAAAATACTAAATTTTTATAAAATGAAATTATGTAAAATTTTATTAAATAAGTTGTACTAACTTATAAATATTCATTGGTAACATTAGATGGAGACTCTTTCAATTGTATAACATGTTGAAAATTTTTATTAAATCTAATTATAAAGACTGGTCCTTCTGAATCATATTCAATTTCACATTCTATTGTATATCATAACTTCCTTCCCCAACTAGTTTTAACTAAATATTCATCTGGAATTTTATATTAAGTTTTACTACTACTAGTATTGTGATTTGAGGTATAGTATAGCATATTTTTTGGAGGATAATATCCTTCATTGATAATATTATATGTATATTTAGTATTATTTTATCTAAGTGAAAAAGGATTTTTTTCAGAATATTTATTTCGTTTAAGAGATATAGTAATTGAAATTTTGAAATAAGAAATACTACGTAATTATATATGTACAATATATATAGTACACTGCTAGTATTATACATTTTGATAGTTCCAAGCCTTTTCCATTCTGGGACATTCCAACTTTATTGCATCAATTTCTTTATAATAGTAATAATAAAAAATATAAAATTTTAAGTTATTATTATTTTTTAAAAATTTGTTCCAAATCTGTCCTAGTATGCCTATACTTACTAGCAAAATGGCAAAACCTGGACAAATTTAAAAAAAAAATAGTCTAGAAATTTTGCTAATATATTATATATAACTATAAGAATATATGATATTTGTTTGAATAAGGATTATTAATAAAATTTTTGAGATATGAATTTTGCTAGAGTTTGGGATTTAGGCACAGACTAACTAATTTTATAATAGTTTGGGATTTTGCTAACAAGTATAAGTACACCTTTTGCTATAAATACTTTGTATGTATCTTGATAGTGATAAAGTTTTTATAATCAAAATAATATAGTAATTATCTTAGTTAAACCTATAGGTGCAGACTTATGACATCATCCAATTATATTCTATATAAAAAATCAGTTTATAAAATAAGACAAAATTAACCTTTAACTAATGATATAAATAAGTCTGCACCTATAGTTAAACCTAAACTTTAATAGCCTGATTGCAATCAAGTTTTAATTAAGATTAGCTTAATAATTATTCTAGTTAAAACTTGAATTCTATATTGTGATTTTTGATAAAAACTATATATAGTTAAATGTTGTTTAAGTATTTTCAGTATCTCAATTATAGAAATAAATTTCTTCTTTTATTTAAATCAAATATATGTTAATAAAGAATATTACCAACCAAAAAATTTTAGTATGTCTTATTAAAATATAGTATATGATGATAAAAATATCTAAATCTCAATTCAGATATTCAGATCATATAATATTAATAACAGAAAATTCCAGTAGAACTTTACAGATAATTCAGATACGTATACATATTTAATATTTACTATAATTTCTAATTAAGATAATATTTATTCAGAATGTTTTTGAGCTTATTATCATTAATGCTCATATTGGTCTCTTTGTCTCCTCATCATTAGTAAATTTTTAATATCATATAGTAATGGTCAGGTTTTGTATCTGTTACTATATCATGATATAATATGTAATATATTATTTAAATAAAAATTATAGTCAACGAGTTTAATTTTAAAAGAAACTATTAGAATAGAATATGTGCAATTTGCAATCAATATAATATATCTCTAGCTTAATATCAAACAAGTGACTCTCAGAGCTTATTGTAGTTTAATTTTATACTGAAAAAATACAAGTGTTAATGCATAATGTAGAAATTTTCTTGTTTAATCATTAATTTATATTGGGATTCTTCTATCTGTGTAACAAAAATATATTAGATTCAAGTTATACAGCATACTAATACTAAGTTAACTAATCTATCAAAATGTTTATATTTGAATTTAAAAGTTTCAATTTAACCAGAACAGATGCAGAAGATTTACTAGTTCAGGTACTGCTACATTCCTAAAGTGTATTAGTTCAATTTAATATTGTACATTAATTTTTTTTTTAATAGTGAGAACAGAAAGAAATTCAATTTCTTTTGACTTGGCACCTTTATCTAAGCTTGAAAATGATTACTGTGAAATTGGTTACAGTAATAAGGCACTTTCAGCAACAGAAAATTATGAACTGTAATATTAGAAAAATTCAAAGAGTGACAAATAGTATGATATTAATATTTATTTCTTAGTATATATATTCTAAAAAATAATATAATTCTTGGTTTTCGCTATTTCATAAGGCTGTATAATTGATGAGAAAAAAGATATATGCAAGGCATTTATTTATTTTTATCTTAGATTCAGTATTGAAAGGAATAAGTGTAAATCATACTCACGTTGTCAAAATTTGGAATGTTTCAAGTTGAAGCTCATTATTGAAATAAACTAGAATCGAAATGATTATTTATTTTTTGTTTCTATTTAAAAATCTGTTAAGATGAGCTCTATGTATTAGGCAAATGCTATTATAAAAGTGATTAGGCCAGATTTTTATATATAAAAGATGATTAATTTTATTAAATATCTATATATGTTTTTTGCTTTGATCTTTGCTTATAAATTTTTCCTATGTTTACACTAAATTCAACAAGTTGAGTGGCATAGTTTGAATGCTATTCAACACTATCATATGACTTCATAGATATACATATCTGCAAAATCATATGATAGTATTGAATTATAGCATTCAAAATAAGCTATTCAACTTTTCAGAAAGTGTTATACCCAAAGATTATATGCATATGTTTTTGCAAAAGATGATTGCTTCATCAAGCATAATACTACCAGAAGATTTGATTTTTTTTCTTTCCTATGGTCTCTTGTTCATAAAATTACCTGCCACAACAGACTTCAAATAATATGTAGACGCTTTATGCTTATCGATTTTGACTCCAATGCTTAAATAATAACAATAAACATTCTGTTAAAATCATTTATATTTGCTAATATATAAATACCTTGTTTTCACCTTTTTAATTCCAATTTCATATTACAATACCCACCTGTTGATCTATTTAGATCATTCATACAGTATCTGCTAATTATTGACAATTAGTAATTATTGAAACTATCGATTAATTTGCTAAAGTCTTCATTCGACATTTTTAGTTTATAAAAAATAAAGATAAATGCATTATACAGATACGTACTGTGTGTTTATTGCATACAGTTATACAATACAATTAATTGGTCAGTCCATTTATATCTTCAATAACCAAGGAAAGCACTTGACAACTAAAACAGTTCTGAATAGTTAATTGGACCATTACTTCATTTTGTTGTAGCCTAGAAGTATTTTCACTAACTTTTAAATTCTTTTTTGTCAAAGAAAAAAAACAAATTTACGTACTATACCAAACTTTATAGGTAATTGCTAACCTGGAGCAGTTGAAGTAGGGTGTTAAAAATTAGGTTATTTACAAGTCACTCTCATTATAGAGAAGTGATCAGGCTGTAAGATTTTCTTTATTATATCAAAAGTCTATTAGTAAATTCACTATATTGAGAGCTTTTTATATAAACTGATTCACTATAGCAAGAGTTCACTATAACAAGAGTGACTTGTATTATAATGCTTCGTAAATTTTATTAGATGTCAACTAGCTGACACATCCTGTAGATCATTTTTAGGGTGCATCAAAAATAATTATCATTCCAAAAATCCATAGATATGTAAAGTTTTTATTAAAATTTAAAATTGTTTTATTTACTTACTTTAAAAATATATAAATTAAATATGTTGAATTAAGCAAATATTCTTAGATCAGATGCTTTTAAGTTAAACATATTTGTATATTATAACTTAGTATTAAATATTATAAATTTAATTATTATAAATTATATATATAATATTTCAAAAATTATAAAATACGTCTATGGTGTTTAACACCATAGTATTATTTTGATTTGCAAATTTGTGTAACAAAAACAAAAAAATAAATTTTTATAAAAACAAAAAATAACTTTTAATTATTTTGGAGTTAGGGTGAGGCCTAAAATTTTATTTAAATATTAGTATATGCAAAATTTAGCAAGGAATTTTTTTAATTAGAGCTTCAAGAGTAGTTTTATAAGCGAAATTTTGAGATATTATTATTTTTTTGAAAAAATAAGCAAAAAAACAAAACTTTAGATTACATTTGATCTTAAATTTTGATTGGCTATTCTAATAGCTTTGTGTGACATGATGTTCAACACCTATAGTGCATTTTAGTAAATTGTAATATTTTGCTTAGCATTTGCTCTTAATGAAGTATATTATTTTAAAGAAACAACTTTGAGATATTTTTCATATTTTTAAACAAACTGAATTAGTAATATTATGCAATTACTTTTGTAGCTAAAAAAATAATAATAATTTTCTATAATCATGATAATACAAATTATATAAAATAATTTTTACAAAAAAAAAAAATTATATATTATTTTTGATTATTTACTAAGATTCTTACTATTTTTTTTTTTTTACTTAAAATCAGTATTTTAAATAATATAATAAAAATTCAGAATATCTGATATTTTGAACAAAATTTAAATTAAAACACCTGTTATTAATATCAATATACATACAAAAACTATTATTTCAGCTGTTATCTGATAAATTAAAAATCCTATTTAAAATACTACTTGGAATATACCTAATATGAAATATGTACTATTAAAAATTAGCAATCTAATATCATATAACTTGATGTTTTTTTTTACTTGCCTGAACATAATTTAGAAAATTATTGAACATATCATTTAGATTTTTTTTTTTTTTTGATACTCTTCGAGTAATGCATACCTTACCATTTATTGATAGCATCTCTACTAACTGCAAATATAATACTATTAAACGTAGATCTATTAGTAAATAAAAAAAATTTCTTTTTATTTTAAATTATATCTTTCACCAGGTATTCTCTTGATCCCTATACTTTGTTTTTGCCTTGTTTACATATGTGAAGTTCTTCTATAGTACCAATGCAAAGAACTTTACAAATAGTAATTACCCAATGTTTAAACACTAAATATCAGGATTTTTTAGAATGTTTAGATTTATTGTATCGTGCTCTGTTCATCAAGCTTCATTTATCTTTCTTTTTATTTGTATAAGTTTCAAATATTCGATTGAAAGTCTCACAGGTTAGAAAAGAATAACTTGTGGATTCATTATTAAAGTTGATTATTAGTTTAACGTCATCCCCCCCTCCCGATTAACTGTCCCCCTGGAAATTAAACAAGCCAATCACAACACAGCATAACCTTCATTAATCATGTGATTAAGGTTGACCAATGAGATTTGATCAAATATTCTTGAAATATA
>CAJVPM010001073.1:0-13378 GCA_910592325.1 Scutellospora calospora
ACAACAAAATATATACTGATCTGGATGATATCCTTAATTGTGCTCAAATATACAAAGCAAAAGCTCTAGTTACATATAATTATCTAAGCTATAGTGAACTAAAATCAGCAAAATATAATAATACTCAAATAACAAAACAATTTGCTTGCAACACACACTCTAAAACAACGTTCTTAAATATAAATACAAAAACTAAATACTTCAGTTAATTACAAATAGAAATCAATTACTTAACAAACAAGATACAGCAAGCAGAAATCTCACATACTACTTGGTTAATAAAAATACTCAAGAGAATTACTACTTAAAAACTAGGTCTTGGCTATCAAAAAACCATGGCCTTCTTATAGCAATTCTCTCATCACTTCTAGTTGCTAAAAACAACTGCACTATTGAAATATATACTAATAACAACTTCTTAATTAATAACTATCTTCAGATTCAGTCACTTGTCTTCAACAAAGCTACATTAATCAACAATAAATGTGGAGATTTATAGATCCTTATCCTTACGATTAAAGCACAGAAAGATATTAACTTAATCTTAACGCATAAAGAGATTACAAAACATAGCAAAGAGTTAACAACAATCCTAGTTGATTCCTCTAATATTACTCTAAGATACGATATAATACGTATTCTGTGGAACAACTCAGCAATCATTCACAAACCGAGATGCTTTGTTAGACATCTATGTAATGCAGCACATATAGCAGAACTAAGCTCTTAACGAAGATTTGATGAAATCAACAATTTTCGCTCAGAACTTGACTGGTCCATGATAATAGCAATAATAAACTTTAATTGTACACCAAACACTCGATCTATTCATCCAACTCAATCTAAAATCAAGGTATTCAAACTTAAATTTTTAACTAATGAGCTACTGACTATAGAGAATCTGCACAAAAGATACCTAACTAAATACGATAATAATATATGCAAATGATACTATATCTCAAAAGAAAATAACTTGCACTAGTGGGATTGTCCTGCAAACAAAACTAGCATTCATCAAGTTATAGAAGAACAAGTCACAAAAACTTTTAACAAATATGAATGCATGGACATAAATATTCAAAACGAAACAAAAAATATATTGCTCACTAATATTGATTCAAGTTCAACATATCAAATATATTCTTGTCAAGGATATATAACTAAATATATTATTAATCTTATAGATACGAACACAAAAAAGAATTCAAAACATAAAGTATCTGAAATCTTAATTCACAAAATTATCAAAAATATATACAATAAGATTTGGCTACCTAGATGTGCAAAAATAAACGACTGAAACAACAAAGACCAGCTCCCCCAATATACAGTTAATCAAGACTTGAACATATTACAAGAATCTATTGAAGATCTACCTGAAGAAAAACTAAATAGAATAATAAATAGAATTAAATAATGGTCAGATAAATTTCAAAACCCTAATAGCTTTCCAAAGTCTATCTTTAATTTCATAGACTAGATGAGGTCTCCGGCCTTCTCTAGCAGAGCCTAGGCTGAAGGTAAAGTAGCCCTAGCTTTTAGTTTTAGGAAACAGTCTGTAATAACTATAATGTATATAACTTTACAGTTGTTATAAATAAAAACTGAGACAAGGCCTCCCTCTATAAAAAAAAAAAAAAAAAAAAAAAAAAAAAAATTAAAGAAAAAAAATGATGAGAGATACTAAACAAGAATTCAAAAACAGAATTAGAAAGCTTTCAAGAATATTCTTAAAAGTTGTTATAAGCAATACTAAAACTCTGAAGTAAACTACTTATGATTGTTTAAAACTAAATATATTGAAAATCTTCTCTCAACTATTGAAATCTTAAATTGTAGAAGACTCTAATTATATAAAAACAGCTTATACATTAGATGTTTTAAGAAAAAAGAAATGATTGAGTATAGGTCTAGTAATATTAGTATAGTGGTTAGATTATTAGACTGCTATACAAGAGGTTTAGGGTTTAAATCTCACTGTTGATGAATTTGAATAATTACTCAGACCTTTGTATTCAACTTATGATAAACCCTGTTTGTTTCTAGAGTTGTAACTTTGTAAATTACATTGCACCAATATTATTCAGATATTAGAAATATAATGAAGTATTCAGAAAGTATAATATTATATGAATAAATCTTGATAGGATCTATAAGCAGGGACTTGTATGGTAGAAATTCTGAATTGGTGAAGTAGTATGGCTTTCAATAGTCATACTAGCTAATGTTTAATTCAGAAAAGAAACTATTATCAAAAGATGCAGATTGAGTCAGATATACATAAATTCATTTCATAGAGAGAATTAGTAATACCAACTTGGCTTAACAGCTAACTAGATTAGGAGGATCTGCTTTGTGAAATATCTGAGAAGATAGAATATGGAAAACTAGTAGAGAGTATAGTAGAAACTAAAGTTGTACAAATATCTACAAGAGTTTAAACTAGGTAAATTCACAAAATGAGTATAGACTACTCTAGTAAGTATACTTTTAAGATTAACTAGAGCTTTGCAGCTTATAATATGTTAGGTATATACATTTTGAAAGAACCTAAGTTATGTAGTAAATAGATCTATGAGTAAGTCAGCTGGCTTAAGCAGTTGGATATAGTAATAACATTAGTTTGGAATGAGAAGAAGAGTTAATAATTAGAGTATTTAAATAGGTAACCTACAGGCGAGTTGCAGATATAGTAGTATAGTATAGAACTAACAGATAGTCAATTGTCTATATGACGAACTACTTAATATATTAAATTAGACAATGACTAAAGTTATATGTATAGCTTGTTGTATAGTTTTGCCATTTTGCTAACAAGTATAAAACTTAAATCAACTTGATAAATAACTCGAATAGTATTTTTTTAAATAAACTAATTTATTAAACTACTGTTATTCTAATTTTTTATGTAACTAGAAATCTTCTTATAAGAAATTTCTAATTATATAAAAATTAAATATTTATAGCATTTTGCAATAAAGTATAATACTAAGATTTTTGTAATAATGATAAGTTAAAAATTTCAGAGATTTAGATTTTATATTAATTATATATTTTAATAAACAATTATATATATTGTTTAAATTTCGAAAAATCAAAAATTTGCAGATGATTATTTATTTATTTTCTGTAAGAAGTTTAAAATTATAGCAGAAAGAATTTTATAATAATTATATAATATAGATAGCCTTTCGAGCTATCTGTATTCTATGATTATTAAGAATTTCTGCTGTAATTTTTAAGCTTTTAAGAAATAAATTAATATAATTTTTTTTTTTGTTAAAATATAAAAAATAGTTTTATTTTGATTTTTGTTTAAAAATTTAATTAATTTTATAGGTTTTAGTTATAGTAATTAAAGTTATAAAATTATTAACTTATAAAATAAAATAAAATAAAATAAAATATTATATTTTAATATTTTTAAATAATTATCTTTTAATATAAAAATTATTAATTTAAAAATATAGAATATTAGTTCTTTTAAAACATTTACTTAATAAAATTTATAATATAATATATTATTATATTATAATAATAAATAATAAACTTTGACAATATAAATATTATATTTTTTAATCAAAATATATTATATTATTATATAAATATTTATTACTAAAAAATTATCCAATATAAAATTTATTATTATTAACAACTTTGATTTATATACGAAATTAACTTATTTAATAAAAAATATATATATATATAAAACAAACAATATGATAATTATTTTGTTGAAAAAATAATTAAAATCAAATGATTTTTTTTACACCATTCGATTTATCTTAATATAACGAGAAGAATAATAGAAAAATATTCTAATTCTAATTAACTAAATCACAAAAATAATCAAATTACAAAATAATCAAATCATACTCTATAATCAAAATATTGCACCTGATTAATATTTTAATAACTATATAATTAAAAAAAACTTATGAGAATATTCTGGTTAGTACTTTAGTAATTTTAAAAAATTAGCAAATTATAAATACATTAATCTCGTAGTTATGATATAAGAATAGAAACAATAGAACATCATCAATTACGTATTATTAGAAGAAACTTTTTAGAAGTAAAGTCTTTAGATTTTTTGACGAAACTCAAATGACACTTTATTTACTTATGATGAATCGCATGACTTAAGAGTTTTTAAAGGTAAAAATGCGTTAAAAAAAAAATTTCAAAAAAAAACCGAATTTTTACGTAACATAAAAATTATACGCCACCAAAATCATTTGTTAAACAATTTTAATCAAAAATTTCCAAAAAAAAAATTATGACCGATTTTTAACTGATTTTGATTGGAGAAAATAAAATTTCGGCCGATTTTATTGGATAAATAATAAATATAAAAATAGATAATACGTATTATTATACGTATTACTAGCCACGGTACCAATAAATATTACGTAGATAGATAAAATCATTGTTAAAAAAAATATACTTTTTGGGAGTTAGGGGGGGTGTACGTACATCATAACCATTATATTAGATAACATCCAGAAGGGAGGGAACGTATCTAACAATTTTACAAAATTGTAATAGAGTAAATTTTTATTTTAGTGTTAGAAACAATTTTTAAATAGTTTAAACCAAAAAAAAAAAAAAGGATTGTTTCAATCTTTACTAAAATAGGATTATCAAACCTTTTGATGGGATCGAAAAAATTGTATGTAAATACCTTATTTAAGTAAAAGAGTACTGAAAAAGTCAAAGAATTTGGGAAATATTACATAATAGAACAGGGATACTCAGAATGAAAGGACAAAAAAGGATTCATTATTACTGGTAAACAGAACAACAAACAATAGGGGACTTTGAAGTAAGAATATGAAACGAAAATCTAGAATAAAGAGACACATACCAAATAAGTAAATTGTAACCAAGTAAAACATCAAAGTAAAACTTTCAAATTTGATAAAAACATACAATAATCGACATCATGGAATTTGGGCACGAACGTTTAAAGAGTATCTAAAGGACATAAAAGTCTAATAGATACGTAAAACCTCATGTCAATAGGTTAATCATTTAATAAACATAAAATTAGTAGATAATGCACAAGATCATTAGATAAAAAATAGGCGTTTTTTCTGGTTAGAGTAATGAACATGGGGTTACGTAGAAGTAATGAATATGGGGCTATATTGTTTTAAGACTATAATGTGCCACATAAAAAAAAAAGGATAGTAGGCGATTTTTTACAATAGTGAATTTTAGGTCATCGAGAGCAATTTAAGCAATTTATAAATAAATATTTATTCAAGTTTTAATACTTGTTATACATCATTTACATGAATTAAATTAATCAAATTTTTGTTCCCAATAAACCTTTCATAATACCTATTTAAAACGTTTCATGTCTGTATATGTTCATGTGAACTAAGCACTATGTTGTACTCTTGTTAGAGGCTTTTATGCAGGACTAAATGATGACATTAAAAGTAACATTAGCACTGCAGTATACCCCAGCCATCATTAGCTAAAAAGTAGTGCGGTTATTTTTTTTTGGGTGAGGATTAACCAAGTATTTGTTTATCTTATATAATATCTCGAATCGTTATCACATTTTGATCAACAAACACTATAAATTGTAGATAAATTTCTCCTCCTTGACAATTTTAAAAAAATTTGTTAGTATCATTTTATCATTACATCATACATCTTGATTACTGTAAATTACTTTAAATTACTGGAATTACTGTATTTAAAAAATTAATATATAATTCCTATTTTGGAATAGTATATATATATATATATATATATATATATATATTATTTTTTTTTATAAAAACTCATCGAGGACCATCTCGACCTTTCCACCGTTCAAATAAAAAAGATATTTGACGATCAAAAGTTCAGATTTAATAAAAATCTAAAATATCCAAGCTTTCAAAAATCATAAAATGCAATCACTTTCACCTTGTTCTGTCGTAATTACCGGTCAATTAGGATTTGGAGGATGTGGGTCCCCAAGGTAATTTATCTTTTTGAGTATCCGTTATTATTTATAACTCTTAATTTTTAAATATCTGATATTAATTATTATTATTTTATTTTAGATTAAGACAAAAATCTTCCTTTAATAACTCATCTCCAACAACAACTACCTCTCATCAAAAATCATCTCGCATCGTTCAATCCTTTTTATCTTCAGTTTTACAATTGGCTTCAAGTACGAACTCTACTGTAGAATTTACAAAACGTGAATTCACAAAGTCGCAGGTCGATAAATCGAATCCAAAATCTTTATTATCAGAAATGTTAAAAAAACATATCGAAAACAAGGAAATTAATAGAGGAAAACCTATAATAATAAAAAAGCAAACAGATCTTACTATCGCGACAGATACGAATAATGACTTTGGAATCTCAAATGATGCGATCACAACTAATAACGAAATTAATAATACAAAAAAAGTTTTGAAATTTGGTAATTGTCCGTTGGTAGTTCGTGAAAAATCTTCAACGCAAGTGAATGATGAATCTTCAAAAAAACCTGATGTATTCACTGATGAATCTTTAAAAGTAACTTCGACAACGGTGATTCGTCGTTTTTCACCATTACCTGTAACATCTCAACTTGAAGAAGAAGAAGATGATGATGAGTCAGAATGTGATATATGTGATGGTTCCGATTGTGATGATGGTTATGTTGAGGATGACGAGGATGATGATAATGATGATGATGATGATGATGATGCTTCAGAATATGAAGAAGATTCTGACAAAGTAGAATATGATGAAAATTATATAGAAAATTACTTTAAAGAATCTTTGACTCAAAATAATGTAACATCGACGTATACAAATACTTTGACAACAGAATTGGCTGATGGAAAACCCATCACTCCCACCATAGCTTCAACGACATCTCCTACTTCATGTCATTCTACTACATCATATTATTCAACTGCCATATCAATATTTACGCCAACTAATAACGCATCAACTTATAATTATAAATCAAAGTCATTACCTTTTCCACCAAGAAGTGGTATTCTCGTAAATAGGCAACCAGGAAATTTACGAAAAAAAGGAATTCCTATCCCACTATCAAATACAAATAATCATCATTTTGATCTTGGTAGTAAAAGTCATCATTATGGTAGTAGGGATAAATTTCATCATAAACGAAAACTTTGTCGTCGCCATAGTCATAATAGTGGTGAAAAAAATATCAATTTGGATTTGGAAAGGATGAAAGATGATGATATATTATTTTGGCCAATATC
The DNA here is from genome assembly GCA_910592325.1 of Scutellospora calospora. NCBI lineage: Eukaryota > Fungi > Glomeromycota > Glomeromycetes > Diversisporales > Gigasporaceae > Scutellospora > Scutellospora calospora. Next base: position 7,239 of record CAJVPM010001073.1, read on the forward strand.
AACTTAAAAATTTTATAGAATTATCCGTATATATATATATACAATTTATCATTTATCAACTCATTTATCTGTATTAGTTATTATAAGATTATGGCATTTAGAGGTTATAGGTTTTTTGTATGAATATTATAGACGTACAGTATTAAAAATCTAATATCAATATATATATATATATATATATATGTATTAGATCCATTGTAAATATCTTAAGTTTTTTGTCATAATTATAGTTCAGTAAGTTAAGTTTTGTTAATAATAATAATAAAAATAAAAAAAAAAAAAGTTTTATTTTTTTGTACATATAAATAATTAAAGGTTAAATTTCTACGTATACCTATACATTTATTTCTTCCATAATTAAATTATTATTATCGAATTTATTGTTCAATTTTTTACCAATAAAATCTCTAATTTTATGTAATTCCCATACTATACCAAAAACTATAGAAAAAGTTACCAATAACCCAATATACCATATCGTTGATTTCGGTCCACGTGATACATCAAAGAAGTAGTATATCCAATAACGGTTTCTAAAAAATATATATATATATTATTAGCACATTATGATAAAAAAAAAAAAGAAATTTTAAAGTTTTATTAATTAATAATAAAACTTACATTTCAAAATTTATAAAAACTAGAAGAAGATATAAAATTTCAATAAAAGTTGAAAACCATAAGAACTTCCAAATAATTATTTGTCGATTTAAGAATAATTCTAAAATCATTGTTACAAAATTTATACCGTGAACTGAAGCATTTAACCATTGCATGAACGCTGTTAATCGTAAGGAACTTTTTGACAGAAAAACCCAATAAACTAAAAATATAATAGCACTAAAAAATTAACAAAATTTATAAATTTAATTCCATATTATCGTTATATTATTATATTTAATATTCTTGAAATCATCAAAGAACTTACTGATATTGTACAACTGTATGATAAAGTAACCAAAATAGCCAATTTAATAATTTTGGTTGATTATAAAAAGATATTGGTGTATGTGGTTTAGGAGTATTAATGTATCGAAACGAATGGTAGAATGCGGTCTGAATTTTTTAACAAATCTTATTAGCGTTAGTAAATTTATTTATATCAGAACATAATTATATATATTAAAGATGAAAAAAAATTAAAAACTTGCGGTGAAATATGCAACTAATCCTATATACCCCAAATTTGTAAATTGTACGAAAAAACTTTTGTAATTTTGGGTATATATAAATCGTAAAATAATAATTATCCATGAATATAATGTTACTACACCACGAAATATTGTTAAAGTAATTGGACTTATGAACCATGATGTCACTGATAATTCGGGGTTAAAATCATGATAACAAAAAAGATGTGCTATCTTTGATTCTTTTACTTTGGTCTCTTCGGTCATTTTTTTTTTTTTTTTTTTTTAATGAAATACAGATATCGGTATGATCCTTCATTTTGGCAACATCTTTTCTCCTTATAAGTTTTTTAGCAAAACTAAAGCGAAATTTTTCTTATTTAGGAATTTGTCAATGTAACATGACATAAACTTAGAACACAAACTCTAAAACACAAACTCTAAAACACAAACTCTAAAACAAACTCATCACAAAACTCATCACAAAACTCTAAACAAACCCCACACAAAACTTTGCCCCAATCCTTCACAAACGGTTTATTGTCCTCCCTGGCACGTGATAATATGCATTAGAATATCTGTTCGTAATAATCGATGACGAATATGTGTCATGCATAGATCTAAAAGAATTGATTCTTTATCTACTATAAATACCGATATAGATAAGTTAATTACTTATTTTGTAATAATGGACTTAAACTCGATCTTTGAAACAATAAATTCTGTAGAAAAAGGCGATGATAATGATGGGTTTTACGATAACTTGTACGAAATACTTGGTTGCACTTCTTCTTGTACTGTAAGTTTTATTATTATATATTTTACTATATACTTTATATATAATCAAAATTTTGAAATGTCGTACTTTTAAGACAGAGCAAATTTCTGCGGAATATAAAAAACGCGCGCTAAATTGTCATCCTGATAAAGTTAAAAAAGATGGTATGATTCATTGATTAGATTTTTTTTCTAAATCATTTTAATTAACATACATTCTAAATCTTTCGAAATATTCTAAATCGTTCTAAAACATTCTAAATAATTCTAAATACATTTTAAATCATTCTAAATACATTCTAAAATTATTATAAATACATTCCGAATACATTCTTCTAAATCATTCCGATTGCATTTTAAACAATTCCGAATACATTTTAATCATTCCGAATACATTCTAAACAATTCCGAATCAATTATGAATTAAAAAGAAAATACTGAAAAGCAATTTTACCAATTATCAACTGCTTATACTATCCTAACTGACGATGTTGAACGCTCTCAATACGATAAATGGCGTTCAAGTTCAATTAAGATTCCTTACAAAATGTGGAAAGATTTAGTTATTAAAAAAGGACATGTATGTAGATAATTTTGTTTAACAATGATTTAATATATATATATATATATTATTATTATTTTTTTAACTTGATAAACTTGATAATATTTTTTTTTTTATTGCTTCAGACTATTCATTGGAAATCACCACCAAAACAACCACTTAAAATAACTGATTCTTCATCTACTGAACTTTCTTCTAATAATATTAATCATAATATTTCTTCTCGTACTACTTATAAAGGAAAAAAATGTCGTCAAAATGATTTATACGAAAAATTTAGAAATTATGAAATATAAAAATTAATACTTATCATCTAATACGTATAAAATATGACTATATGGAATTATAGAAACTAACGGACGTGCGTATGTAAGGGGCTAAAAAATTGGCGCATATTTTGTGTTATGATTTGAAATAATATCATATTTTTTGTACCAATAAAAAAAAAAAAAGAAACGACAAACCAATTGTTATAATTATTGTTCTTTACTTTATTGTTTACGATTTAATCTCTATTTAATGCAAAAAAAAATATACATTATCAACATTATTGGATTAAATCTAAAATCTAAAATGAATTTAATTTCGGAAGAATTTTAAGAGTACTCCGATTAAGAATTTTTTTTTTTCATCAATATTAGGAAATTATGGAGATGGGCGAATATAATTCACAAAAGTGGTTTTTTTATTCTATAAACAATAAATTTTTGTTGATTTAACAAGGGGTATTGTGGGAGTTTTTTTTTATGTAAGTATTCAAATCGCAAACTTATTACAAACTTTCTAAAATAACCAAATTTTTACAACTTTACTTAGAGCTAAAAAAAAATTTATTTATTAGTTTTAAGATTAAAGTTAAAGTAATATTAAAACTTAAAGCTAAAATTAGAATTGGAATTAGAGTTAAAAATATTATTTAAAAATAGAAAATCTTGTATAACTATAGTAGAAATAGCAAATTATCATATTAGAAATAGTAATTTTTTAAATAAATACAAGTTCATAAGATACTTTTATAAATAAATATAAGGTTTAAATAAGTAATTAAATTGAAATATAATGATAGTCAACTCTTTCCACTGATTACCTAAACTATTACAGAGTAAAAATTTTTTATTACAAAATAATTTACAACTCCAGGAAACCTAGCAAAATAGTAGTTATTAAATAGAAGCGTGAGTTGTATAGCCTAGTATTCTTTATATAAGAGGCAGAAAGATCTAGCAGATAATAATACTATTATTTTGGTCGAAAGTTTACATTATAGTGTTTTAAAGAAAAAGGAGAAGAAAAGAAGTAGTAGAGAGGAAGAAGAAATAACAAACAGTGTTTTGCACTGGGCAAACACTCCAACACTTTTTCTCTTTATAACTAGTTTTTGCAAACAACCTCCTCTATCCTTTGACTAACAAAACTAATATGATGACTATAGCTTTTTTCATTTTGAAAAAAGTAGGGATTCTGGCTCACCTTTAACAAAGAATCAGCACTCATACTATCTTCTATTTTGAGTAAGTTATGTCTTGATTGTTTATAAGTTAATTAATACATGTGAAGCCAATACAGATCTGCTTACATAAATAGAATGATAGCTAACGAGAAGTTATACTTGAGATTTATAGTATATGTATTAGTACTATAAATAATTTTTATCTTTTATGCCTTAGTATGAGCTATAATAGTATGTTCTATCTTGATTATCTTTTTTTCTGCCTTCTTTTTCTTCTTTCATTTTATTTCTGTATGTTTTTTTTTTCGTATAGGCAGTTTTTTCCTATATTTTGTTATTTTCCTTTTTATTATTCTTGTTATTTGTTTTTTTCATTTGTCAGTTAGAATACAAATCCTTCAGCTCAGGAAGCTAAGAGAAGAAGGTTAGAGAATTAGGTAATCTTGATAAGAACAGTATATAGTAACCTTCTGTTGATCAATTGAACATGACTTTGCTTTGGCAAACTGTTCTCTTAGGAGGAAAATTTGATTATTGCAGTTAGATCGTACCTGAACACCATTTGGCAGCTGAGTGAGTTCAGAATTGTAAGGAGAGAACATTTATGTAGCTAGCTTAGTTTAGTTTATATTTATGTTATAATATTATTATGTTTTCTTTTAATAAATGAAAGGCAAGATCATCTAAGTTCCAAAAAAAAAAATAAATTGAAATATAATATAAAATAAAAAAAAGACAAAGTAATAAATATAATAATGAAGAGTGTGAGCAATCGTATAAAACATAAAGAATTAAAATTTTATTATTATGATTTTACATGTTATAAATAATATAAAAATATATAAATATTGATATAAATATATAATATATAAATATATCGATATACTAGATCAGTACTTAGGAGGGTAAATTAGTATAATTTTTTATAATATTTTATCATGTAGCTTCTTGTTAAACTTTTCTTTAATAAAATGATAAGCAAGATCATCTAAGTTTAAAAAAAAAGTAAATAAATAAATATATCGATATATAAAAAAGAATTATTTTAAAAAAAATTACTTGTTAAAAAATTTTTTTTAATTATTAAAAACGGTTTTTCAAAAAATTTATTGTAAATCACATGATAAAATTAAATCGTAATTTTCTCACGATCATGTGATTGTCTCATTACACCGTTTTGCTACGAGTAACCCCATATCATGAGATATTCGAACTTTTAAATTTATTTAAACGCTAATATCTCGAGGTCCAGTGATTAGAATTTAGCGATTTTTGGTACCATTCGATCCATCTCGATGAGATAGTTAGAATGGTTAAATTTTGTTTGCTAGATCACGAGATATTTGCAAGGAAAAAAAAACTCCACGATTTAAGACTATAGTCCTAAAACTAGTCCTAGGACCATGATCTAAATTATAATTTTTGACTTTTTAAGACTGAGACTAGACCAGAAAGACCGGTCTCAGACTGGTCTCAGACTGGTCTTAGGACTAACTGTGGTCGTTCAGTCTAGATCAAATCACATAACATCCCTACCAAATTATTTTATCGGTTATATTGTTTTGGAATTAAATCACTTTTAGATAAAATTTTATTCACGCATCGCATTATCGCATTACAAATTGAGTCTAAAATATTTACATAATTTTTTTAATCTATAATTACTATAGCCGCACTAAGATAATGAATAGTAAATGTGTTTTTGTCGATCTGTATTTGCTGGATCATGAAAATCCCAAATACATTCATGTAATAAAGTTTTGCGTAGTCTATTAACCGATTGGTTGTCAAGATATTTGGAAAGTAATATTAACAAACACATTATGAGATAAAAATATATAGTTTTGAGATTCAGTCATCAGGAAAGAGCTGCAAAGAACAAGAAAACGAAATAATAATAAAAAAATTTTTAGTGAATCTTTTGAAATTTTCGACGTTATGCAAGTATTTCATTTATGCTTTTGTCAATAGTAGATAGGCATTAATATAAATCCACCATATAATTATTAGTTTTCTCAGAATTTACTCTTAAAACTCGAATACTTTACTCAGTTTACCTACCGGATCTTACTGAGTAAAACATTATGTTGCTAAGAAAAAAAAAAATTACATATTTTCGATCATATATAATCTTTTGAAGTTGATAAAAATTTGGTTATTTTAGAAAGTTTGTAATAAGTTTGCGATTTGAATACTTACATAAAAAAAAACTCCCACAATA
>CAJVPM010001074.1:0-13377 GCA_910592325.1 Scutellospora calospora
AGTAAAAACTTTGAATCCTAAGACTTTTCTGTTTTATGCATAAGCAAGATGAACAGAAAACAAGATAGCATCTATCATATTCGAATAAGCTAAACTTGCAAGAGGCCTTTATTACTTATAATTTTACATCATTAATAATCACATATGGTTTCCAAAATTTAGATTAACAAACATGCTAACAAGTCATAACACTTGTTATTCACAGTTATAGCTATTACATATTTTGTTAATCAAGAAAAATAAAAATAAACTAATACTAAATAATTAAATAAATAATAAATAAAATTTTTAACAAGGATTAAAAAGTGTATATAATTAAGAAAGTATAAAGAAATATTAAAAAGGAGATAAAAATTTTAAAAATTTGCTCTAGTTCAATTTGTTTCATCATTAAATATATGAGAAGAGAGAAGAGGTTTATAATACTCATCTTAAAGAAATATCTAAAAAATTTGAGTAAAGCAATTTATGGTATACTCTTATATTTGATTATGAGAAAGGTTACGAGGAAACTAAAAGAAAACTAGAAAATAAAAAAGAAAAATACAAGCAAGCTAAACTAATTCGTAAAAATAATATAGAGAAAATCAAAGCTACTCAACCTCTAGATAGTCAAAATAGAGACAGTATTATTATAGATACAAGGAAAAAAATAGAAGAACAGGTGAAGGTAGAGTTAGAAGAAGTTTTAACAAGAAGAAAAAAAAAAGATATAATTACCTCAGATCAATATAAATATGCAAGTATAGAAAACCCTAAAGCTTAGCAAGACTCTAGCAGCTCAAATAAAACCAAAGAAAAAAACAAGATAACAGTTTAGAACTTGCTAAACTGAGTAAAAAGAACTCAAGTTTTTGAGATAGTTTAGTTTATAAGAAGAGTAGAACATATAGAGATGATCAAAAGTATATATAACAAAACAAGAGCAGAGATTGAGTTTAAAGCAGATACTTATAATGAAAAAAAAATCAATAAGACTTAGTATCTGACTTTTGTGAATCAGATATTAGTAAGAGTAATAGTAAAAACTAACAATTTTGAATTACTTCATATAAGAAATAGATTTAGCAAAAGATTACTAGACCTACTAGAAAAGACAAATGAAGTACTGCTTTGGAAACAAGTCAAAAATTCTGAAGCCAAAGCTTTACATATTTTCAAAATGCCAATAATAATAATATAAGTAGTATGACAGTATATTTTGAAAATCAATAAGATATAACAAATATTTCTAAATTTTCAATATACTATTACAACAACAAGCTAAGATGAGCAAATACAAGAGGCCAAGAAGTAGAGTTACTAAAAGATTAGAAAGCTAAAGCCTTCAGAAAAAATAAGTGGTTATCTAAAGAAGTGAAAAGAGCTTAAGAAAAAGAAGAGACTTTGAACAAGAACAAGAAGGTGAATATTCAAAATATATGCAAGAAAGAGTACAAAGAAGAGAAAGTCATTAGCAAGAAGCTTTGATTAGTTTAGCATTAAAAGAGTATAAAAAAAACTAGAAGATATATAGAAGAGCTCAGACTATATCAAGTGATAGTGAAGAGAAAAGGTTCAAAACAGAAAGGAAAAGTAGTATTTAAAAGAAAACGAGAAGCAATGAGAGAGAAAATCTAAATAGACAAAGCTATTATATAAATCGCAACAAGTCTCTAGATTATATAGCTCAATTAATACAAAACTTGAAAGAAAAAATTAGGGATCTAGAGGGTAAACTTCCAAATCGCTCCTAACTTACATACCAGTTGAATTAAATGAAGCCTTACTTGCACAAGAAAGAAAACTTATACAAGAAACAAGACAAGGCAAGAGGTAAACCAGACCAAAAAGAGTACTAGTATAAATAAGAAAATCATAAGCACAACAAAGATTAGGAAAAGAGTTAAAATAGCAACACATAATATTAATAGTTTAAAAGGCAATAGACATAAGTTAGATATACTAATAGATAAATTTAAAAAAGATAACTATAATATAGTAGGAGTAATAGAAACAAATATTACAGAAAAAAAAGGCCAATATATAGCCAGAACTCAAGAAAATATATATAGTTTTTGGTCTAATACAAAAAAAGACAAAAGCAAAAGTTCAGAAGTAGGTATAATCATAAATGAAAGATAGTCTAAACATATAGAGCAAATTAGAAAATATAGTAGCTATTTGCTAGAGATATATTTCTTTTTTAAACAACTAGAAATAGTAGTGTTCATAGTTTATATAGTACCAAATAGCCAATTGAAAAGCAAAGAAGTGTAAAGAATAATAATGAAAAAGATAGTACAAAGAAAACTAAATATGCACTTTATTATAATAGGTGATTTTAATTATATTATATAGCCAAATATAGATAAGAGCAATAATATAAACAGCAACTTTAAAAAGCTACCTCTACATAGTTGGATGATGAAACAAAACTTTATTAACACCTTTAAAGAGCTATATCCTTATAAAAGAGAATTTTCATAGAGTAACAGCAAGGATAGTATAAGAATAGACCAAACTGAATCTCAAATAGTCTAATTTTTGGCCTTAAAGATGTACTAATTGAAGAAATAAAGCTAGAAACAGGTAGTAATTACAATCTAATAGTAGCAGAAATACTTTTAAACCATCTAAAGTTTAAAGATAAGTTGGCGCAAGTCAAAAGAAAAAGTATAAAGAGAATAATTTTCTTATATAACAAAGCAACAAAGAAAAATTGGAATGATTACTAAAACAAGCTACAGAGCTTGCTCAAAAAGAAGCTGAATAAAAAGCTATGAGCAAAAGAACAACCTGAAAAAAGTAGCAAAGAATTTATAGATATTATAGATTTGAACAAGGAATAGGACATTATAAACAACAATATTAAACAAGTAGCAGAAGATAAAATTCCTCGCAAAAAAGTACTAAACTCAGGTTGCAACAAAGCTTTAAAAAAAATCTTCTCAGAATTGCAAACTACAATAAACTCAAAAAGAAAACTAGTTAAAGAATGTAAAAGAAAAAAAGGAACTAGTAGAACTAAAGAAAAACAATCAGAAATCGAGGAAGATAAATGAAAAAATAGAGCTAAATATAGTAATACTAGGAACTTTGTGAAGTGAATAACTACAAGAAGAGCTTACTAGATAGTGGTCAGTATTTAAAAGCAGACTAGTAGCAAAAAATAGTTTAGTAAGCAAATTAGAAATAAAAAAACATGCAGACCACAGGTATGAAATGATAAGAGATAACCAAAAAAGACTAATAAATAGTCTGCTAGAAAAACCTTTAAAGAAAGTAGTAATCGATAGACTACTCACAGATAAGAAAGGAGTTAAAGAGTTCTATAATGAACCGAAAGAAGTTTTTCAAAGAACAGCTAAGCATTTTAAAAAGCAGTTCAAAAAAAGAGACTTTAAACAAGAAGAATTCTCATATAGTTAGAAAGAAATATACAAACCAATAATAAGAATTAATGAAAGCTACTACAAAGATTTGAGTAGTAGAATAACTGAAAAAAAATAGAACTCAATACTACAAAAGCTTAAAACAAGTACAGCATCTGGTTTATCAGGAATTGGATATATCCTGATCAAATAAGCAAGTGCAGAAATACAAGTAGTATTTAGAAATTTTACTAGTGAATGCCTAAAAGCAGGAAGAATTCCACTTAAATAGAAAATTGAACAGACTTATCTAATACCTAAAGACATAGACTAGCAGTATAACCTAAGCAATATAAGACCAATAGCACTTTTAGAAACTTTTAGAAAGTATGTAACTAAAGTTTATACAACTAGGCTAGAAAGAATAATAAGAGAGAACAATATACTAGAAGAGTCAAACTTTGCGAGGCTAATAGGAAGCTCAACAAAAAGCCTAATTCATATCTTAAGTATGATAATAGAAGAAGTGAGAGAAAAAGACAAAGAGCTCTGGATTATACTACAAGATATAAAAAAAGTATTTGACTCTATAAGTCTAGACTCTTTAAAACTAGTATTGCAAAGAATAAAGATACTAGCAATAGAGTAGGATTTTATACTAGATTTGTTTGACAAACAACAAACTAGAATAATTACTGCATTAGGTCTTACAGAATCAATAGAAGCAGAAGATAGAATAGAACAAGGAGAAGTAATTTCATTCTTAATTTGGAGAATTTTCTACAATCCTCTGCTAACAAAAATCAAGAGAAATTCTTAGCTCGAATATAAAATAGAAGTTTTCTGAAAAGAAAATCTCAAAAAAAATGAGATGAAGACCTAAAGAATAAGATAAGCTGTAGTTGTCTTTGCAGACGATACTATATGGATAGCAAGCTCCAAAGAATAGTTTAAAGAAATTATTCAAATTGCAGAAGAATTCTTTAAGATTAATGATATCCAGATAAACTCATCCAAATCTAAGCTTATTGCAATAAATTCCAAAGTACAGAAAGATAAACGCAAAATCACAGTAGACAGATAAGAGGTCTATACAACTAAGGAAAAAGAAGCAGTTAGATTTCTAGAAATTTGAATAGGACAAAAATTTGTCAAAAAACAGATTATATCAAAAACTAAGCAAATAGCAAGACTTTTTGCTAATATAATTAGAAAAAAGATAGTTTCAATAAGCTAAGTATTATATATAAATAATGTATGCCTTATACTGAAGCTAGAATACATACTATAGAATATTTTTTGACTAAAGATGAATATGAAAAGATTCAGCAACCATATGTGATGATAGCTAAAAACAAACTAGACTTAACAAGGATATTTCTAAACTTTGTAATGTCTTATAGTGGGATCCTTAATATGCGTACATTATAGAATACACTAAAAACTAAGCAAATATTAAGTCTTATGAATAGATTAAATAAGAATTGTGAGGTTAAGAGAATTACAAAGATTAGAATAAGGCAAGAACAACAAATTACTTGTTATCCAAATGGTATCAGAGCTAAAAAGCTAAAATATGATAAGAAGAAACTACTCAAGAATAATCTAGCAAGTCTAATTATTCAGGACAACCTAAATATAAGGCTAAAAATAGTAACTAGTTGAATAAATTAGATAGTTGAATCAAGTAGATTACTAATTAAAAGTCTGATAAAAACAGAAACATTCATCAAAGTAGCAAAAGCACTTAGTAATCTCAATATATGGGTATTGGAGCAGATTCTTAATGTAGAAGGCTCACATTTATTAACATAGCAATAGCTAAAAATTTCTAAAAAGAGATTCAAAAAAGGCAAGAAATCGAATTGGTATAAAGAATTAGAAGAGAAAGTGCTAAATAGCAAAGAGAGTAGAGAAGTTTAAAATGAATTCAAAACAGATATGAAGAATACTCTAGATATATAAAATTTGCTTAAAGAAGTTTTTCTAGACAAAAGAAAATGTGAATAGATTGTTTATAAGGATATGCAAAGCAAAAGCAGAAAGATAGGAAGAATGCAAAAGAAAAAAGAGAGGAGTTTCCTAATAGAGTATTAGGAAAACAAAGAAAATATAGAAATGTGAGAAGAAATAGAGAAATGTAAAGGTTGCTTAGATAACAAAGAGAAAGTATACAAAGAGTGCAGAGGCTAGTAGCCAAAGAAGAAGATTTTAGGAGTAATTCCAAAAAATTGTATAAATAGAAAAATGAAAACAATAGACTTTGCACTGAAATCAATAGATACAAACAGAGACTATTAAGAAATTGAGATAAATGAGTAGCTTTTCACAAGTTTAAGAGTTGTAAAAGAATGCAAACTTGAAATAATAGAGATACAGAATTATGATACAAACTTAGCAATATTGTTAAAAGAAGAAGCAAAAGTAATAAAGACAAGAGATGAAAAGGTATTGAAATTCTACACAGATAGCTCTTTAAGTAAAGGAATAGATAGAAAAAATATGGGAGTAGGATGGGTAGGAATAGATCAGATAGAAAGTAGTATAATTAGTATAGGAAACTTAAGAGTTGTTAACTAGTCATCATCAACTAAAGCAAAATTAGTAGGAATTTGGCTAGTTTTACTAGTAATATAATGTAATACAATAGTTAGGATTCTCACTAATAGCAAGCAAACAATAGAAAGTATATCCAAAGCTTGTGAAACTAAACAATATAGCAAGTAGATTAGAATAAATAACAGAATAATCTTAGAAAAGATTGCAGTACTTGTTAAACAGAAAGGTATTGAGTTAGAGCTCAAGAAAGTTAGGAGGCATGCAAATAACAAATGAAATAATGAGGCAGACCAACTAGCAAAAGAAAGCAGAAGGTCATATATAACTCTAAATCTTGATTTAGTTAAAAGTAAAAACTTTAACTATGATATAGCATGGAAATTAAATAGAATCAAGAGCTCAGTTAAATACTTTATAACCAAGCTAGCAAAAAGATATAACGATGCAGAGTGGGTATATCAAAAGAAGGATGAGCTTGCAGAGACATCAAAGTACAATTAGAAAAGGCTATAGCAGAGAATCAAGAAACAAAGAGGAATAAACTGCCCGTTGATAAAAGATAGCAAGCACCTTATTATATAGATTAAATGTCTGATAAATAGCCTTCTAACTTTTAGTGAATTGAAAAAATGAAAACCAAATCTCTATAAAAATGACTACTATATTCTATGCAAAAAAAGGATTTCTGAAGACTTCAACTACCTTTTTAGATATTTAGCTCTACAAAACTCATGAAACAAATTGAAAAAGCAGTAGTAGAAAGTATTGGCAAGCTTAGATCTGAAAGAAATTACTATTCAAACCTGCTACCAAAGATCAGAAAAATCATCTTTTCAAAAAATAAAAAAAGTTGATACTAAAAAATTAAAGAGCTAGTTATTAGATTTGAAGAAAAGAAAATAGCAGAAAATATAAGAGTATTAGCATAGGAAAAAATTGTTAAAAGAATCTGGTTAGATAGTATTTTTTTTATAACTCAAAGGAGCTTTGCAGAAGTTATATAGAACTGGTGTTGTGAAAAGGTAATTCTTTGAGAAAAAAAGAAAGGAATTACAATAAAGCTCAAAAAAAACAAAACTAAAGAGATAATACCTAAAGTGAGAACCTGAGCAGACAAAGAAAGGAAAAAGGTACTTATAGAGAAAAAGAAGGAAAAGAGAAGAAAAAAAAGTTGGATAATAGCTTTAGTAGAGGATACAGTTAAAAAAAGAATTAAGGAAGGGGACGTAGGATAGTGAAGTTTTCTTTAAATTAGTTAGACAAATTGTTCTAGCTATTTAGCTAGTACGAAAGGTTACATCTGAATACTTTAAAAGCAACTGAGTAATGTCAAACTTAGGAAATTAAATAGATTTTGTAAATCATATATAACTTGGTTATAGCCATAGTTAACAACTTAATTAAGTTCATGATGTGACTGTTAAAGGAAAAAAAAAAAGATCATTTTAGCTATAATATATTTAATTATATTCTCTTTTAAAAAATTAGCAATATTATAATTTTTAGTAGCAGTTTGATAATAAGTATTTAAGTATTAGTAGAAGTAGTAGCTTTAGTATTTTTAGTTTAGTTAAATTTAGAGCTTCTAGATTCAGTTTGGATTGTTCAAATTTAGTCAAACTTTCGAACTCAAACTGAACCTGAACTATAACATTTGTATAATTCTAAACCCAAACCTGAACTTGAACAGTTGAAGTCTGAACCTGAACTAGACTCAAACATAAAGTTATATTCAGTTTGAGTTTAGTTTGAAGTTTACGAACTTATTCAGATTCAAATAGGTTTTTTTTTTTATTTATTTAAAATTTATTTAATTTATTAATATTTTTTTTATTAATTTATTTTTTATAAATCTAACCCATAAACTTTGCTTGTATGATAGATTATGCATAGTCTAATACTAATTTAAAAGTCTATTAGCTGTAGTATATATATAAGGTAAGATTATTAACTATGATAATACCAAAATTATTACTATGATGATACAAAAATTATTTTTAAAATAAAAATAAGTTCTTTGTTTATATGTTTAGAGGAATTTGATAACGACCAATATAAAAACTACAATAATGACTATGATAATGACCAAAATAATGACCATGATAATGACCATAATAATGACCATGATAACGACTATGATAACAACTATGATAATGATAATGATAATAATCATGATAATGATAATAATAATATTAGTACTATTAGCAAGTGAAGTAATGTTAGTGAGATGTAGGATTTTTTTAAAATCTTGAATAGAAAAAAGAATGAAAAATAGCTAAATGTATAGTATTAAAGTGTCAATACAAGAAGGTTTCTTGTAGGAAGGGAGAAACAACTAAACCCTTATAGTGCCATTTGGAGAGTTCTTACTAGATGCAGTATACCAAAACAGCAGAATATCGAAAAAAAAACACAAGATGAATATGGTAATATTAAGAAAATATTCAGAAGGGTGAGTTTAGAGTTCTGGAAGTATTGGGTATGATACTATTAAACATAGTGCCTGTGCCTAGCACAGGCATTATGTTTAATAGTATTGTGCCTCAGAATTTCCAGAACTATAATAATTTAAATTTCTTACTTAATTCTCAAATATGAACTAATTTAAAAATTTTATTTTAGAATTCTCAAGAAACTTCTACTATGTTATTCACTAATATTGATAATGTGAAACTTCGTGATATGTTAGCCACCTAGACCATCAACTGTCAATATTTATTTACAATAATCGAAGACCCTAAGTTGATAAAAATTATACAATATTTGAACCTAACTACGTAGTTAGTCAAAGCCAATACAATTAAGGATACAATTATATTACTTTATAGTTTAGGTAAATAGGAATTGAAAGCAAGAATTCATATTATCTTATAATATATTATAGGTAAATTTGGGGTTTTAAGATTCAGAATTCATTTAAGTAGATTCAGAATTCACTTAAGTGAATTCTAAATCTACTTAGGTAAATTCTAAATCTGCTTAAATAGATTTTTAATCTTAAATTTAAATAAAAAATTAGAATTTAAAAATAAATAAAAAGACAAGTATTAAATATTATAATAGTTTAAAACATGTATTTGATACTACAATCACTTTTATATATTAACTTTAGCAACTTTATATATCTGAAGTTGCTATTTAGAAAAGTAAACTATGTTCTTGCAAAATGTTACTAATCTACATTTAAAATAATTATTGAACTTAAGTTGATTTTGAATTTAAAATCTACTTAAGTAGATTTTGAATTCATGGAATCCTGACTTTAACTGTTTTTTTTAACTTAATTTAAAATATTATTTATTTACTTTATTTTAATGATACTTAGACATACCTTGTCGCTATTAATTTTAAAATTTCTTTTACATCAGACATCTGGACATCTCCTAATAATAAGGCCTTTGTTTCTACTATAGTTCACTACATAGAAGAAAATTGAACCCTACGAGAAATGCTAGTTGATTTCAGTTTAATGAGCAAAAAACATGATGGGATAAATATTTCAAATAGATTCTTTAAAGTTTTAAAGGATTATAGGATTACTTTAAAGGTATCTACTAGAGTAGCAATTGAACTAATATACCTAGCAATTAGACTAATTGAACTATTCAATTAGTCTAATTGCTAGGCTCAGTTAGTCTAATTGATAACACTGTTATGTAGCTTTTTATCTAGTTAATATAAAATTTAAGTATTTAAAATCTTAACCCTTATGTATAAAAAAAAAATAATATATATATATATATATTTATTATAAAATACAATAAAATACATATCTAACTTAAAAACATTTCACAACTCTTTCTGACAATCACTTTTACCAAAAATTTCATAAAAATAAATGCAACTTTTTATATAAAAAATTTTTTTATTTTAAGCAAGATTTGTTACAAACTATATTGTCAACGAAGTGAGAAGTTTAGCTGAGATGACAGCATGAATAAGAACTTCGATCTTCCACAGTTTTGGTAAAGGTCAAACTTTTTTTCCAGTAGACTCCTCTATACTATTTGGCATCTAAGCTAGAAAGAAAAGTGTTTCTAGTGGTATAACGCTTTGGCAAAGAAGACTTATTATAGAAATTTGGAATATAAAAGTTGCAACACACTCTCTAGGTTATGAAGAACTAACACTTTCTTCTCCTTTGGACCCAACTTTACTCGATACTTTTCTGCTGCACAAAAAGTGGAGATTTGGCTTACCCCCTCCAAAGGATCAACATTTGTACTACTTCTATTTTGGGAATAATCATGTTGTTCTACTAAACAACAATAATACGTATATCTTAGCCAAATGGCAAGTTACGCTTAAACATGTGTTTAGGTTGGAGGCACAAAGCCAGAGTATATGTTTGATAACAACAAATTGGATTTAACTCAGAAATTGTTTATTATTAGAGATATATTTTAGTAGCTATTTCTATGCAACCTCTAGTCATAGATATACAATTTTTATACAGTATTCTGGGAGCAGAATACTATTCTTTTGTTTTCTTTTTTTCTTTTTGTTATACTGCAAAGTGTTTTTTACATGTTGCATGTTTTCTCTTTGCAGTTTTATTATATGATACATGGCTTTAGTGTCGACCGTTATATATAATTTTTATTTTTTTTATGCCTTTTTGCTATACGAGAAACTATTATCAGTTTGGTAGTAGTCTATTGTATAGGCAAGAGTCATGATGGGCTGTGGTGTCCACTCAAATTATTAATATTTTTTCAAAAGATTAAATATTAATAAAGAGAGAAAAGATCACTATAGCAAATCACACATAGGTACCTATAGGGTAACTGGGTGAGTTAATACTTAAAAAATTGTAGATTAGATATATAGAGTGCAGATTACTTCATAACTATGTATTTTAATTCGTCTTTTGTTAAAGATATATTACAAATAAAGTGTTAGCATGACTTGCTGAAAGGTTAAAAAAAAAAAAATAAATACATATCTATTCACTCTCTCTGTCGATCATTCTGACTATTTTTGGAGCAAAAAGAAAAAACAGAAAACTACCTTTTTCTATTAAGAAACAATAGTTAAGACACTAACAAAAAAGAAAGATATATAAGAAATACATATAGTAGAAGTAAAGAAAAAGAGACAAAAAGAAAAACAAGAGCTCAAGTAGAGAACTCGACTCAAAAACTACTTCAAAAAATTTTTTTTCTCCAAAAAGTAGGAACTGTATACTCCCTGAAACACAGATCATTTCACATAATACAAACATGTAAAAAAGGTAAACAAATAAACATAGTATAGATAGATTTTACACGTTACGTGTTAAGAAATAGATACAAGATACGTATAACTAAAACTAGAAATTTCACTAGAAAAAAGGAAAAACCTCAAGTAATTCTAGAAAAAAGGTGAAGTCACTTCAAAAAAAAGTTGATAGATAGATTAAACAACAAGAGGAGAAAACAGACATGTGAAACAGGGCTAAAGCAATAAGATTAGTTGAAATAGTTACTAAGAAGTATAGTAAAGAGATAATAACAGAAGGTAGCAAGTCAGTAATAGGTCTAGAAGATCATATAGATAAAATGATCGCAGAGATATTAGAAATAGAAAGTGATATAGTAACTGTAGCTAGAAAGTGGAGAAAGGTTATAGAGAGAGTAGTAATAACAGAAGGAATCGATAGAGTTAAGATCGTATTAGGCCAAAAACTCAAAAATACAATGGTAAAGAAAGAGGAAATAGTAATACAAAAGAATAAATCAGACATAGAAATGGTAGATCAATTAGATACAACTACTTCAGAAGATAATGTGGAGGTTCAAGTACTAATAGAAGAAGAATGAATAGTAGTGAATAAAGAAAACAAAATAGAGTATAGTCTGATGAAAGATATCAAAAAAATACGAAAGAAAGAGATATATCCAACAAGCTTGAGTCAGTACAGTATTTCTACGGAAGAATCAGAAGATGAAATTCTACTAGCAGAGTCAGATTCATTACTAGAGAGAAGTATCTAGACACCAAATAAAGATTGCTGCGAAGGAGAAAAGAATATCAAGACCAAAGTAGCAGCTATTAAAGTTCTTAGAAACAATTCTAAATACAGAGAAAAGTCATTAAGATAGTCGATCAGAAGAAATATACATTTGAGAGAAATATCTGAAAAGTTTGAACGAGGAAATTTTTGGTGTACCTTAATCTTTGACTATATGAAAGGCTTTGAAGAGGCGAAAAAGAAATTAGAAAACAAAAAAGAAAACTATGAAAAAGCTAAATTAATCCTTAAAGAAGGAACAGAAGAAGATAGTCTGACTAGAATTTCTAATAACCTTTTTGAAGCTGAAGAAACCTCTATACAAGAAATAAGTAAAAAGAAGAAAAGACTAGAACAAGCAGAGATCAAGTTAGAAGAAGTTCTAATAAGAAGAAAAAAGAAAGAGAACCCTTCTTTAGATAATGATAGAAACAAGATAACGGTCTGAGACTTATCAAGCTAGGTGAAAAGGACACAAGTCTTTGAAATAGTTTGTTTTATAGGAAAAGTTGAACATATAGAGATAATTAAAAGTGCATATAACAAGACAAGAGTAGTAATAGAGTTTAAAACGGGAATATATGATGAAGAAAGAAGGAAGGAAATTTGGTGTTTACCATTTATGAATCAAATACTAGTAAGAATAATAACAGGTACTAATAATCTAGAGTTGCTTTATACAAGAAATAAGTTTAGCAAAAGATTACTAGACCTACTAGAAAATACGAATGAGGTGCTACTATGGAGACAAGTTAAAAGATCAGAAGCTAGGATACTACACATCTTTAAGAACTCAAATAACAACAATAAGAGAAGTGTAACACTATATTTCGAAAGCTATGAAGACTTAATAAATGCTTCAAGATTTTTGATATTTTACTATAATAATAAACTAAGATAAGCAGAGACAGAACAGCGAGAAGCAGTAATAGCAGGAGATAAACAAAAATCAAAAGAATTTACAGAAGACAAATTATATCAAAAAAGAAGTGAAAAGAGTTTAGGAAAGAGAAGAGAGGAAGATCAAGACTATGAAAGTGAATGCTCAAAATTTGTACAAGAAAGAATGCGAAAAGAAGAAAGTTTTTATTTAGAAGAAAGGGATAAGAAAAGGTATAAGAGAAAAGAAAATAACAGTAACCAAAGAGAAGCTAAGAGAGATAGAGAGTCAAAAGCAAATAAGCAAACAGGGTTCCAAGATAGCAACCAATCTATAGAATACATGACACAGCTAGTATAAGATTTAGAGAAAAGGCTTAGAGAGCTAGGAGTAATGACTCCAAATCACTCCTAACTTTCGCACTAGTTGAATTAAAGGAAACTTATGTTGTGCAAGAAGGAAAACTTGTATAACAAAACATAGGATCACAAAAAGAAAACCATAAAAGCGAAGGCTTTAGAACAATAGGAATCAATATCAAGGCAGCAGAAATTAGACAAAGAATTAACATAGCTGTACATAATATAAACAGA
>CAJVPM010001075.1:0-13374 GCA_910592325.1 Scutellospora calospora
ACAACTTTAGTCATTGTCTAATTTAAGTAGTCCGCTATGCAGACATTAGACCACCTGTTAGTACTACACTATGCTGCCATACCTGTAACCCACCTTTAAGTTATCTATTTAAACACTCTGTTCAACTAACACATACCGTTACAAACTAACGTCACTGTAACATCTAACCACTTACGCCAGCTAGTTCATTGCAGATCTATTTATCGACTTCAGCTTAGGTCCTCTCGGGTTACATTATACTCAATATATTGTGAATATCTGCAGAGCCGGTTAACCTCGAAGCATACCTACTAGAGCGGCCCGTGCCCATTTCACGGACTCACCTAGCTTAGACCTTTGTAGATGTTCGTACAACCCCAGTTCCTACCGTAGCTCTCCACCAGTGTCGTTTTGAGATCTCGTCGAGGCCTATCACGAGTTAGATCCTCCCAATCCAGTTAGCCGCCAAGCCAAGTTGGTGTAACCATAACATATAGCGATCCCCACTGCGATACGGACTTATACGCACCTAACCCAATCAAAGTCTTTGAGCACACTATCCTTCTGAATCAAGTGTTAACCGGTGTGACCGTCGAAAGCCGTACTACTTCACCAACTCGGGATTTCTACCATGCAGGTCCCCTGCCCGTAGATTCTATCAAGATTTATTCGTGTAACGTTACGTCTCGCCAAATGCCTCGTCACACTTCCAATATCCGGATGATATTGGTGCAACATGATTTACAGGGTTACAACCCCAGAAACGGACAGGGTTTACCGTAAGTTGGGTACAAAGGTTTGGGTAATTATTCAAATTCGTCGACAGTGGGATTTGAACTTCAAACCTCTTGCATAGCGGTCTGGCAACCTAACCACTACACTAAGATCGCCAGACCTTGATAAGTTATAATTCTAATTTTTTCCTTTTGGAATTGAGTATAATTGACCGATCTTCTACTTCATAAAAATATTTCCTTTTTTATGCATTTGCTTGCTAAGGCTAAGAAGACTATTCGAGCTATGTAGCCTGTTTTTTTTATTAGAGGGTAGGTAATTCTAGATATACCTGATGCTGATTTAGACTTGACATCCTTGAGGACCTCTTGCCACTCTTGCTCAGTTGCTTCTCTACTGAGTGTTGAGTATATTTCTTCATTTATCTCATCTATAGGTCTGTATGCTTCGACCCATTTGCTTGTGAATTTGTTATTCTTAATCTGTTTTTTCTAAAATTGTTTTATAAAGTGATTTTTCACCTCTTGTTGTACCTCTTCTTCTTCTGTAAGTAAGACTAGTTCTTTCTCGCTTCCTACTATAACTCTGTTTAATTTAATTTTGTTTGACGATCTTTCTAGAAAACTACTTAGCATATGCTTTAATTTACTCTGCATTGCAGCATATCTGTTGTCTATGTATTTATTTATTTCTATCAAACCTTCTTTTTTCCTCTCTTATTGTGCTTTGATGTGTATTATCTTCTATATGTTTTTAGATCTTTGCCTCTTTGCTCTGTTTAGCTTCTTTCTACGATTTCTTCTATTTCTATATCTAAATCTTCATTAAGTTCTTTGATTTTATTTGACCAATAAAATCTTTCTTCTTCAGCAATATATTTGCCTTTGTTTATTATGCATACGTGACAAAGCTTGCCTAATATTCTTAGTTTTTTTAGAATATCATCACTCTCTTTTGGTTCTTGTTGTGAACAAGTTCTTATTTTAATGCTTTTGCTTGGGAGTGCATTGTATGCACTACTAAGTATGCAACCTGATATTGTATCTCAGAGCTCGTCTATACTTTTTCCTTCATACTGCATCTTTATGTCATAGTTTTCAGGGCAAAGAGCTAGTTTTTCTTTAAGCATTTTGTCTAGCTTTATACTGTATGCTTCCCATTCTTCTTCTGTTGCATTTTCTAATTTTAAAATATGTTTTTTCCTTTTCATCTTTTTAGTGCATACTTTAGATCTACTTTTTTATATAAAACCTATCACCAACTATGCTGAAACAATCATGTGATCACTCTTTGTAATATACTCTGCATCTAGTATTCTGCAGTTGATAAGACTATAACTTAGATCTTTTGCGACCTAAATATAGTCTATTCTTGTACTAGACTTTCTATTTGATCATGTGTATTCTTTTTCATAGGGGTGCATAAATTCAAAAATATTTTCACAGTTTGAGTTCTCTAACTATACCAGAAGTGGAAACTTTCGAGCTCTTTTTGAATCTTCATTGCTTTGATCTAGATCTTTAGATCTGATGTCATTAAAATCATCCATAATAATAATCTTAATATCTCTTCTTTCATTTTCTCTAATCTTTTTGATGATGTGTTGTTGAAGCATTTTTTTTGTTTCTTTGTTATTTAGCAGAATATATACTATTTTTACTAAGATCTTTGCTTTTTTAAAGACAACAGAATATCTATGTAATAGCTACTATATCTTATTATTCTGTCTATGTGTTTTTCCCATTTTTTGTCAATTATTAGTCCCACTCCTAAACCCTTTGACTTGCTTTCTTTAGCTAAGATCCAGAAGCTAATGTAATCTGAGCTTTTTGCTAAGCTAAACTTTCCTTGTCATTCATCAATATTTAATTCGTTAATACCTAAAATATTAATTTTTTCTGCTTTGCCTATTCTGTTAGGAGGTCGAGTTTTGTTGGATTTTCTTTTATTCTGTTAATATTGTATGTTGCTATATTCAAAGTTTGAAAGTTTGAGTTTCTGCTTGATTTTTTGTACTTCTCTCTTCATTCCTTCTCTTGCTCTACGATTCTGGTTCTCTTGTAATTTAGGTTTTCTTTTGCTCTTTTTTGCTTTCCAAATTTTCCTTTTTGCAAAGTCTGAGCTCTTTGTAGTTTAACTAGTACACTAATTTAGAAGCGATTTAGAGTCTTGTGCTCCCAAATGCTCTCCTCTTCTTTGTATTTATAGTCTTCTTTTTCTGCAATTGCAATTAGATTTTCAAGTATTTCTCTCATACTTACTCTTTTTTTTCTTTTGTATGAATGAACCTCTTCATTTTTTGAGTATAGTCTTCTTTTTTCCTTATGATTCATTGTTGTATCCTACTTACTTTCTTCATCTATTTTATTATTATCATATATTACGTACTCATTCTTGCTATTTTAGTATCTTTTTTGAATGTATTTAGAGCATTCTCCTTTCTGATCTTGTTCTATTTCCTTTCTCTTTCTCAGGCTCTTTATGCTTCTTGTTTCACTGTTATTTGCAAGAGATATTTGATCTTCTTGATAATTTTTGTCTTCGTAGGAGTCATTTCTGCTTGCTGCCCATGTAAGTCTGTTATTATAATAATAAACTACAAATCTTGAACAGTTTATCATATCTTTTTTGTTTTCAAAGTATACAGTTGTGCTTCTTCTATTGTTGTCATTAATATTTTTAAATATATTCAAAGCTTTAGCACCAGTTCGTTTGACTTGTCTCATTAAGAGTATTTCGTTTGTATCTTCTGGTAGGTCAAGTAATCTTCTGGTATACTTGTTACGTTCTTTGAGTTTATTACTATTGCTTGTTCCTGTAGAAACTCTTAGTAAGCAGTTCTCTCTGAATGGTATATACCATAAGTTTTCTAGCTCTTCTGTAGCTGTAGTACCTGGTATGAAATCGATTACTGCTCTTGTTTTTCTATATGTTTCTTTAATTATTTCAATATGATCAACTCTTCCAAAATATCGTATATTTTCAAAAATTTGTGGTCCTTTTGCATAACTTGGAAGATCCTAAACCATTATCATATTTCTGATATTATTCATTACTTTTGTTTCTGTTTGTTAGCTGCTGTTTGAAATCTTTCTTTCTTCAGAGAGTGTTTTTCTTTTGTTAACTTGTACAAATCTCTCTCTTCTAAGGTTGTATACT
Organism: Scutellospora calospora; assembly: GCA_910592325.1. Lineage (NCBI taxonomy): Eukaryota > Fungi > Glomeromycota > Glomeromycetes > Diversisporales > Gigasporaceae > Scutellospora > Scutellospora calospora. Next base: position 3,874 of record CAJVPM010001075.1, read on the forward strand.
TCTTCTAACTCTTTTTGAGCTTGTTTCTCTCTTTTGGCTTTATCATTTTCTTCATCATTCGCTTTGTCTTTGATTGGTACCTTTTTTGTTTTCTCTTTGATAGCTTTTTCACTGTTTTTGTTATCACTTTTGCTTCCTAATACCTTCTGTACTGGCTCGTTATCTTCGAACAAAATGTTATACCACTTATTTGCTTTTTTCTTTAATCTTTCTTTTAAAATTTTAACTCCTTTATAGCAGTCAAAGCTGATGATGACCTATGAGTTCTTATTCATAAAGCACTCTTCAATTTTGCTTATATGTTTGCTTCTGTAAAGAGTTCCCTCTATGAACTTGGTTCTCTCTTCTTTAGACTTGCCTATGAGTGAAATTGATGCTATTTTTGCCTTATACTCTCATGGTCCTTCGTACGTGTTCTCATTAGGGGCCCAAAGACTATCTTCAAGAGAATTCCTATAGAGTTCTTTATATTCTAATACTTCATGTTCTACTATGTCTTCTCTGATTTTGTCTTCTACTTGTGGAATAAAGACTTCTATTTCTGCTTCAGGTGTTACTTCTGTTTCTTAGTATGTTTGTATTACTATATTTGTAATACTACTAGCCGTTTCTTCTATAGTGATCTTTGAGAACTCTATTGGTTAATCATCTTAGAACAGGATTTCTATTACTGTTTTTCCTTTGTTAGCTTCCTTTTTCTTGATCCTTTTAACTTCCTGAGTGATGAGAAATTCATAATTGCAGAACATCTCTTTCTCTTCCTCTTTTTCTTTAACTATTAATAGCTCTTTTTGCTTGTAATCTAGCCTAGTCTTTTCTATTTAATTATATTTTTCTTTTAATTTCATTTCCTCTTTGTATTTCTTTTCTAGTACTATCCTCTTTTCTCTGCTATTATGCTCAGCTTCTCTTCTTCTTTGCTCTTCTGTTGTCAGAAATTCTTGTTCTAGCTCGTTAAGTACTATTTCTAGTATTTCTTTTCCTTCTTCGATGATTATTTTTTTCAAAATCTTGTGCTAGCTTCTAGTTGTTTTAATAATTTTTTTGCTAATACCTGTAATCCTTGCTACATAATCATCAATTTTCTCTTGGTTTCCTTCTATTCCTTCTATGATCTTTGTTAATTTTTCTGGATCTTCTTCTTTAAGTATTGATTTAAGGCTGACTACTTTTTTGGCTTTTACTAGCTGGTTCTCTTCCATTTTCTCTTTAGTTAACTTAAACTTCTTTTGTTTTTGTATGTCTATTCTTCTCTTGATTTTATTTATAATAATCTTGAAATGACTTTTACTTTTTTGCAAATTTCCTAAGAATTTATTCTAATTGTCAGTGATTCTTCTGGTTTTAGTTGAGTGTATTTCTTTTTTAGGGTTTAGTACATGACTGTAATTTCTAAAGACGCATTTGTTTGTTTACTTTATTTTTCTGTGATTGTGTAATATGAACTGATCTGCAATACAGAGTATTTTCAAATCCCCCAGTTTTCCAAAAAAAAGAGACAGATTTGGGATTTTTATTTTAAAAGTTCTTCTGTTACTTCTTTTCAACTGAAATTTTTCTATTTTTCTGTCTTATTATATATATTTCTTTGTTCTCCTTTCTTTTTCTTAGTAGCTTGAATAAAGTTTTCTAATAAGTATCTTGAGTTTTCTTAGTTTTTTTTTCTGCTCCAGAAATGGTCAAAATGATTAACAGAGAGAGTAAATTGTACTTCGTACTGAGTTAAAACAACTTATTATATTTCTTAAAACAAATTAACATATATAATATTTTGGATGTTCTATAGAATAGGTAAGCAAACTCTGCTAAACTTCGCTGAATATATTAAAAATTAATGATTAGAGTTGTATCATTAATCTTTTTATTTTTTTTTTATTAGAACTTTACTCTCCTTCCTCAGATTTAATATATGACTAATCAGATTCTCTATATATAAATTCAATTTCTTTAACCTCCTCCTTTCTCTAGAAAATCATCTGATTTTTGACAGCTCCTTTACTAATCATTAGCAAAGCTTATTTCTTATATTGCTCATCTATTCTATAGAATCCAATATTTTAATCAAAAATTAGAAAATTTTATTACTAATTTTCAATTTAATCTATTAATCTTTTGTAATATATTTCTAGTATATAAAAAAATTTCTAATATATATTTTACAAGGTTTTAGTACAAAAATTATACTAACTCTAACTTTAATATAAGCTAATTTGTTAGGATTTTAATCTTTTAATATTTTGCTTATTAAGATTTTAAATAAATACTATTTTATAGTATCTAGTTTACAAATTATTTTAAGTATATTATGTATTTAATCTTGTTTATCTTATTACCGATAATATTTTAAAAAAAAGATATTCATCATTATAGTACTATTAAAGAGTTTGATAAATTGTCAAATACTTTAATCTATAAATAGTATATTACAATATCAGAAAACAGAATTAGATATGTTTTGGTCAAGTTTATATTTACAACTTTTGTTTTTATCAAATATTACACTTAATTATATAATTCACTTTTAGATGAAAATAGACAAAACTTGTCTAAAGAATCGGTAAAAAATTTATTAATGTTATATTTTAATAGAATTTAAAATCTTTTTTATTAAAATTCTTATTATGAATTTAGTTACATGTTATTATCACTTATCTAGTATCACATAATTGCGAATAATTCTCAAAAAATCGTTCACATCATAACATAATTTAATTTTTAGCACTATATAAAATCGCTATCCCTGCTCGGGTTTAGGTCCCATATAACTTCATGTGATTATCCTTACAAATCCTTGAAAGAATTGGTTAGGATCGGTCAGGATTCGGTCCCAAAGGACTGATTAACATCCCTAAAAATAAAAATACAGAAAAATATACTAGTTCTGGATATTTGACCCCTTTAACATTAAGGAAAGTATTTGATTTTACTTTTTTAGTACTAACATTAATCTCTTCACTGCACTATACGTACTACTTTAATTGTTCTAATGATTTTGACAACAATAATGTTTTAGATGACTTGAAATTTTAAATATATGATTTTGACGATGTTAATGCCTTAGATGTGTTGATTGCTGCAAAGTCACAGCTTTGCATCAGTTGCGACCCTTTTTTGCCGCAAAAAAAAATAAGGTCACAAGGTTGCTATATTACGCATTACACTCGGAACAATTATTGATCAACGAATCACGAATTAAATTTTATTACTTTCAGGTTTACTGGTTTTATGAGCTGTTTCTACCAGTTTTTTTAAAACATCTTTCACGTACTTCAGCCGATTCTTTTCAGTTGGATGATCACCTCTCAATATCTCAGAAATTGTATGTGTATTAATTCCACGTGAATCGTCAATATATGTTATCACCCTGCCTTCTTCTGAAAGTATGATCTTATCATGATCAAAGAAATTTACCTTGAATCACCATCGCATGATATATATAATTTTATTAGTGTAAATTAATATTACTTGTGAAGTAATAAATATTACAAACCTGCACTAAACTGTTGCTTAACCTAAATAGAACTGCATGAGGAGTCCGTCTATGTTTTATCAAGACTTCCATGTTGTGAGTTCTATTTTTGTCGACAAACGTATAAGAAGTACTTATTTTTGGAAGAACTTCGCTCATATAATTGCAAAAATTCTGTAGCAGATAAAACTTTTTATTTAAATCTTCCGGGTAATCGTTTACTGTGAAAGATTTACGTGTTGGCATTGTACAATTGGCTGATGTACTATTGTTATAAATGTACTCGCAATTGCTAATAAGATTAATATATTTCAATTAGTAATTACAAAAAATACTACAATATAACCAATAAAGATAACATACCACCCGTTGGGAGACATTATTAATGTGGTTTTGTCATTAAAATTTACGCCAACAGACCCGTCCGTTAACTGGTATCCAAATCCATATTTATTAGTATAATCCATCCAATTACTAATAAACACAAGTGGTGTAGTAGGCGGTTCTAAAAATGAGTGTTTATATTAGAATTAAAGGTTATTAGAAATACAAATAAATAAAGACTACTAACTATCATCGAGAGCGCGTGGTAACACTTCCTTTCCCTCCAACATTTGATCAAACGCAGTAGATAAGGTATTATACACTGATTCAAGGACACCAGTCCTTGTTTTACCTATTATAAACAACAAATATCAAATTAGTGCATACATAATGATAGATTACTTGATGAAATTATAATCTTACGTGATGAATCTTTTCTGGTGAGGCATGAACTAGTAGAGCCCGCATTATTACAATTAGGGGCAGCACGTACAGCCAAATTTACAATATTTTGTACACGCGCTGAATTTATCGTGGATATTGAAATAGGAGGTGCTTGCATGGAACCAGTTTCAGTTTTTGAAGTCACAGGGTTAATCAACTTGCTCTCAGATGACGCCGAAGGCTTTACTTCAACTGGACAGATGAACTTTTTTTTAGTTGATGTAGCAGGATTTAGATTTGCACCGACTTGGATAACTCTCAGTGGCCGTCTGTTAGCGAGCGACAAGTTAATGCGCGGCTTTGTAAGTGGTGGAAGCTCGAAACTTGGAGCGATAGTCAATGCTGATACAGGTATCTCTGTTGGAGTAACTCTTAACCGAAAAAAGTCATTATCTCGAATTTGTTGAATCGTTGGTCGCTTTTCTTAAGATAAGTAAAATATATATATTACTAAGTACAAACATTTAACATATAAACGAAAAACTTTACTAAAGCTACCAGGTTCCAACGTTAACATTAAATTAATTAATGCTTTTGCTTCTTTGGAAACGTCATTAATATTTCCTGGAAAGTCATATTTTAATTCTCTGATTTTCCTATTATAATAAAGTCAGTTTAAATCCGAATTGTAAAAATAATTATATTAACAACATACATATGATTGAAACCAACTTATATATTTGATCAACTTTTCCCTCCGTCTGAAAAGGTGGCCTGCCAAACAATAATGTATACCTGTGTGCGGAAAATGGTAAAAACTTGTAAAATTTACATGTAATGTTATAGGATAAACCTAGAAACTATTTTTACATTATAACGCCCAAAGACCACACATCAGCTTCAAAACTATGACCTTTTACTTGGTCAAATAACACTTCGGGTGCGATATAATTCGGTGTACCGCATATCGTTCTATATAAACAGAACACGAGCTTGAATTATTAAAAACAAAATTTAGATCAAGATGAATATAAATTGACTTACTTTTTTCTGTCACCTTCGCGTTCCAATTGTGCCGCTAGTCCAAAATCACCGATTTTAATTTTCATATCCTTGGATAAGAAGAGATTCGCTAATTTGAGATCACGATGAATGACAAAATGCCGATGCATATATTCGCACGCATCAAGTAGTTGACGCATGAAATAACGAACTTCCGCTTCAGTTAACCGTTGTCTTCTTTTGTTCATATATGCTAAAGTCTGTTAATTATGATTAAATTTTCATCCTATAATTTAAAGTACTCAATTACGCAAATTGCACTATTTCTCGTACTTTATTTTCACAAAGCTCCATTATCATGTACACAAATGATAAATCTTCAAAGCATTCATAAAATTTGACTATATGTGGATGATCCATGATTTTGTGAATTCGAATCTCACTAAGAAGCTTATATGTAACATAGAGTTCAGATTCAAATTAAATTTATAATTGTAAAATAATGTATTTTGTTCAACCTTATCTCTATTCTTGGAACTACGTAACGTTGATTTGGAAACAACTTTTACGGCGAGTATCCTTCCTTCTTTGTCCTCTACTTCATAACATTTTCCAAACCCACCCTAAATGTCATTGTTTAAACACAGTGATTTCATGAAATTTGGGTTACAAACTTTTAAGAATTTCACAAACCTCGCCGAGTAGCCTGCGTCGCCGGAATTCTTGGTTTGGTTTTTTTGGAGGCTTGATTACAAGAGGAGGTTCGAAGGAGCGACTACTCTGAGTCGAGTTTTTTTTTTCATTATCCATAGGAGTTGTTTTTATGGAAATTTTTTGAGGAAGCAGATCGGCCGTGTATTTTTACTTGATTTGATGCTTATATATATAGTAAAAAGTAAACAACGATATAATTTATGCATAAACGTTACACAAAAAGAGTTGTATGAATTCGCTAGTATAGATAAAAATCTATTGACTAGTTAACTAAATGTTGTGAAGATTATTTTTTAAAATACTGTTATAGAATGGATTTTAGCATAATTTATATTATATTTTTATTAGTTATATTTATTACATAGTATTTTAGTATCTTTTTTTTTTCTTTGACAGCTACGTTATAAACTTTATTAAGTTGTTAACCATAGCCATATATATGGGCTAGGTGCTAAGAAAAGAGACAAAATTGACAATTTTTTCAAAAGCTATTTTTTTATATAAATCAATTTAAAATAAGATTAGGATCATTTTTTACTTAAGACTCAAAAGTAGTTGTATTAATAAAATTTTGCAATATAGCTCTTTAAAGTTTGCATTTTCTTATGATTTATTATAAAATTTATAACATAAAAATTAATTTTTCAAGGTCTGATAATTTTAGTGTAATGGTTAGGTTGTCAAATTGCTATGTAAGAGGTTTGGGGTTCAAATCTTACTATTGATGAATTTGAATAATTATCCAGACCTTTGTATCCAACTTATGGTAAACCTTGTTTGTTTTTAGAGTTGTAATCCTGTAAATCATATTGCATTAATATTATTTGGATATTAGAAGTGTGACAAGACGTTTGATGAGATGTAATGTTATATAAATAAATTTTGATAGGATCTATAATCAGAAGACCTGTATAGTAAAAATCTTGAGTTGGTGAAATAATATAGCTTTTGATGATCATACTAGCTAACTGGGTTTGTATAAACATCTATAAGGGTATATGCTAGCTTAATTGGGATATAGCACAGTATAGTTGGAGTATTCCGCAAGTTCCTTCTGACAAAGACAAAAGGGTACTTTAAGATAGAGCTCTCCTAATAAGGGAATCTGAAGCACAAAGTCAGTCTGAATAGTCCTCATTAAAGTAGCACAAGATTGTGCAGGTTTAAGAATAAAATTAGATTAATAGCTTAGGGATGATGAAGACACCAGAGAGTTTAAAATAGTATTCACAAAGGGATACTAGATATAGCAATTGGTAAGTAACCTCCAGGCAAAACCTTTAAATAAACAATGATTAAAGTTGTACATATGACTAATTGTACTCTCACTAACTAATGTAAATCTACAAACAACTTAATAAAAATTAACTGGCATCAAGGCCTTGTTGTAAATATAAAAAAAAAAAAAAAAAAAAAAAAAAAAAAGCTATAAGTAAAATGCTATACTATTTATAGCAAACTACTTTTCTATAATTATTCAAAACATATTCAGTTACTTTTCAGTATCTAAGTACAATCTGCCATAGCAACTATTTTTCTTATAAGAGTTTAAATTTGTATTTACAAATTTCTAACTCTTAGTTAATAACTAGTCTATATCAAAATCATCTAATTTATTTTAAACCTTAATTATTTTTCTTTACTATTAGATCTTATCTATTTATAAACTTTGTCAAAAGCTTTTTTTTGTATTTATATTTTTTTTTTCTTTTTTGATTTCTTTGTTTTGTTTGAAGAAGTTATATTTTCTTTATTTTCTTTTCCTTTTTTTTCTTGTCTTTTTTCTTTTTTTCTCTTTAGTTATGATATTGTTTTTTTTTTTTTATTCAACTATTACTTCATACTTGAATTTCTATAGATGTTCATAAAAGCAAGACTAGAAATGTTTAATAAAACTTATCAATACTCTGTTTGCTTTGCTTTTTGATCAAGCTATCTTGTATATATTTACTTGTTATTTCTTATTTATAAAACTTCTAAGATACATCTTTCTGATATACATCTTCTCTTTTAGATCTTTATTATAGAGTACTTTTCTTAATATGTTTTCCTCAAGTAATAGATCTAATTTTGTTAATGCTTTAAGGATTGTTAGATATAGTATTTTCTCTTCTAAGTTCTTTTATATTTTTTAGTAGATTTGCATTCTACTAGGTAATACAAAGTTTTATCCTTAAAGATCTGATGATCTTAGTATAGTAGTTAGATTACTAGACCACTATGCAAAAGGTCTAGAGTTTAAATCTTATTGTCAATGAATTTGAATAATTACCTAGATCTTTGTACTAAACTTACAATAAACTCTGTCTGTTTCTAGAGTTGTAATTCTGTAAATCATATTGCAATAATATTATCTAGATATAGGAAGTATAATAAGATATTCAGTAAGATATAACATTACACAAATAAATCTTGATAGGATCTACGAGCAGAGAACCTGCATAGTAGAAATCTCAAATTGGTAAAGTAGTATAGCTTTCAATAGTCATATTAGCTAACACTTAATTCAGAAAAAAAACTATTATCAAAAGATACAGATCGAGTTAGATACATATAAATCTGTTCTATAGGGAGGATCAGTAATACTAATCTAACTTGGTGGCTAATTAGATTAAGAGAATCTGCTTTGTAAAACATCCAAAAAAATAGAATACAGAAAACTAGTAAAGAGCTACAGTAGAAACTGAGGTTGTACAAATATCTACTAGGGTCTAAGCTAGATGAATTCATAAAATAGGTACAGACTACTCTAGTAGGTATACTTCAAGATTAACTAGCTTTGCAATATCTATAATATATTAGATACAATATATTCTAAGAAGATCTAAGCCATTCTAGATAAATAGATCTATAATGAGCTAGCTAGCTTAAGTAGTTAGATGTTGTAGTAATATTAGGTTGAATTTGTATAGGTTAATGAACAGAATGTTTAAATAGATAACTCATAGATGGGTTACAGGTATAGCAGTATAGTGTAAAACTAATCGAGTAGTCTAATCGCCTATGTAGTGAACTACTTAAAATAAATAATAACTAAAGTTGTACATATAGCTTGTTGTACACTCTTTATATAATTACAAATAGTAGTGACTATTAATAGATATCCTATATGCAATTCTAATAAAATTCTTTTAGCAATATAAGCCACTTTAATAATAAAAAAAAAAACAAGTTTTGTTCTTTCTAAAATAAACTATACACCTTTAACTCTTGTATAGTTTAAAGTTTCTCAAATAACAGATATCTTTTATTAGTAGGATATCATTAATATATTTTATATGAAATATAAGGTCTCTGCTTTTTTTTAGACTAATACATTTTTTTCTTTATTGTTTTTTAAGTACTTCCTAAGTATTTTTCTAAATTGGCTCTTTGTTAAAGTTATTTTTTTGGTTCAAAGCTATAATATCTGCTACTTTACTTAGATCAGTCTGTTCTATTTCATATATTATTATAGTTGTTATATTTATAAATAATCTGAGTAAGTAGTCTATTATTTGGTCTTTCTATTTCAGTATAGCTAGGATATTGCCTAGTATTGTCTCAAGTACTCTGAGTATATTAGTTCTCTTGATACCCTCTTTAGCTAAGTAGTCTGCTTGCTTATT
>CAJVPM010001076.1:0-13373 GCA_910592325.1 Scutellospora calospora
TAAGATGGCTAAGCACAAACTAAAGGCTAAGCCAAATGACTCGTAAAGTGTAAAAACAAAAAAAACATTTTTAAAATAACTTAAAATAAGTGAAAGTTCATTATAATTAAAACAATTATATGCTTAGAATTGATTCTAATTTAAGAATCGATTCAAAAATATGTAATCGTTTCTAGAAAGATTATAACGATTACACAAAAATAAAAATCGATTCTAATTCGATTAACGATTAAACCAATTATCAAAGATTCGATTCTCATCCCTACTAGAGAGTTACCCAAAGAACCAGCTAAAAAGACACTATTCAAAGAAGATATGATTACAAAGATAATTAAATAATAATCGTCATTAAGTTTATTATTATAAACAATATAGGCTTATTAACTTAAATATTTGAGGCTTTATTTAAAAAAGCCTTGAACCTTGAATTTTTAAATCTCAAATATGTACCGGACATATAAAATAAACACAATATTTTACAACATAAAAAATTCTTTGTTTACAAACTGTAGCTTAGCCTTTTCTTTTTCTTTTCGACTTGCACTAGAGGTTCACCTTTCACAGAGAGTTTTGCCTTTCGCCATAGGTTTTGCCTTTCACTAGAGGTTTTGCCTTTCGCCGGGGGTTTCGCCTTTTGCCAGGGGGTTTCGCCTTTCGCCAAGGTTTCGTCTTTCACCAGAGTTTCATCAGTTTTGCCATTTTTGGGTTTAGGTTTCGTCTTTCACCATTTTTGAGTTTAGGTTTCGCCTAACAACTATACATCCAGCTGTTGTATCCTAAAGTACCAGGATAAGCCATGGTAATCGTATCCAACTATTCCGAAGTACTGTGGATAGTTGTGGTTATTTGTTGTTACCCAATTACCCGAAGTAGTGTGGTAATTAAGGATCTCTGAATAAAGAACTAAGATGTTAGAAAGAAGTGAATACTTACCAAACCACTGACCAAATTTAAATGCCTCTTTTTCGACTAAGTCGACTGTAGGTTACGCAAGACTTGGACTGACTCGCCATTAGACCCAGTTTCAATACTAAACTTATCAACACTAATTACAAAATTTCTTATTTTTACACTTGATATGAACAATTTTATTTTATTTTTTTTTTATTACAAAATATTCAAGAATTTTTAAAAAATATTCGAGATACTTAGTTTCAGAGATTTAAATCTTCTACTTGTCCCAACCACCACGTAGAGGTGTATCTTACAGTTGGGAAGGTTTCCCCCAACCCATCTCTCCTCATTCCCGATGGAGTAGGTTGTTCATCTCGGAAATACATCAAGAAGCTTTTGTTCATTACCTCTAGGAATGCTATCAACTTACTTGGCCAACCAAAAAATTCACTTTTAATTCTACTAGTAGTCTTACTCTAAAAATCTTTTAAATCTTCATTTTTAAAAAAAAAACTATCACTTCACCTATATACATAATGACTAAAAAAATTACAAAAACCCAACTGAATCTTCAAAAGTTAGAAGATTCTTAGAACGAGGCTAAGTAAATTATTTGGTTATTACATAATATAGCCAATAAGTTGATAATATACCTATTTCCCTTAAGAGCTTAGAAGGAATTAACACCACCACTCCCTCGCCAAACCTCTTATAATATAAGTTTCTTTGACTTTTAAGGAAGGTTCATAGCAGGGCTCCTCATGCAGAGTAGGCAAACCTTAAACAGTAGGAATGCAAAAAAAAACTTAAAAGAGGACGGTCTGAACCTTAATAATAAACACTTATTAAAAATTTAACAATAAAAAAATGTTTTTTTTTTTTAAACTATACTAAGTTAAAAAGTTATACTATACTAAGAAAAAAGTGTTATATTAAAGGCTTGACCGTAAAGAAATAAAAAAAAGAAAGAAGTTTTTCGAGAAAAAAAATAATAAACTATTGCGGTTTTATTAGAGCCATTGTTTTGATTGTTGTTGTCTTATAATCTAATTGGTTACGCCACTATTACGTCATATCTGCATATCTGTATTCTAATAAGGATTTTTTTGCTGAGAAGAATATAGCTCAAAATCATTTATTAAATTATTGTTAGTAAAAATTTTATAGTTTTTTTTTTAAACATAAATTACCAGTTCTTTAACATTTTAAGATATGGTGTTTTAACACCTATGGAGTATTTATTAGACTCGTTAATATACATGTTATAAATTTTATTATAAATATTTATAATTAGTTTAATAATATTTTTAATACGTATTCATATTTTATACAACATCTACATTTTACATTTTATCTAAAAATATGCAATAAAAAATGGCTTTATCCTAATCCTAATTACCATTTTACGCCGAATTTCCGCCAGCAGCAGCCATAGAATGGTCCATTTTCTGCATTAGTGGATTCAATAGTGAGTTTCCATTGATAATTTGCGTGGTAGCAATAACATATTCTCGCTGACCTAAGATACATAAAAGTATCATTAGTAATTTGTATTAAAGTAAGATGAAAAATGTAATAATAAAAAATTCTACCATCATCTTGTTGTGCTAAAAAGCGTATTGCTGAGATTTCTGTATATGTACATCCACCCAGAAAGAATACAAGTGTGACGCGTGGATGTTGCCCTTGTATCATTCCTAATCGATAAATATTAGACTAGGTATATTCATTAATTAAAAACATCACGTGCACTTACTTTTAGGACGTATAGCCCCTTCTTCTTGTCTCTGTACTTCATCAAAAGTTTTACCAGGCAACATTCTCAACACTTCCTCATATCCCTTCCACCCATTGCCAGTAGAGGATGGTGCACTCTTGGTCGTTGCACATTGAATCAAACGTACACTTAATGGTGCATATCCAGAATATACATATGCTACATCTTGAGGATTTTGTTCATCAACTTCATCCACAATTAACCGCAGAGTTTTACGAATATAAGCATATGGATTGCGAGTAGACAATTGTTTAGAGAACATGTTAACACGTTCAAGATTCAGTAACGTTTGAAGGTGTTCGAACCCGTAAGTCTAAGATTGGTAAGTTATAAACTGTCTTTTTTTTTTTTTTTTTTTAAAATTAAAAAAATGAACCTTTTATTTGAAATAGTCTTTTACCTGTAGTATTTCTTTTTTGAAAAATTCGAAAAATTTTTGCTTCAGTCCACCATTTACAAGACTTTGTAAGCATAATAATCGTAAAACTTGAGTAATTGGTGCCTGTCGATTGATCATTTCCTCTATATATTCATTTTGTGTATTAACATCTATACCAGCAACCAAATCTGCAGAAATAAAAATAATTAAATAATAGAAATTAAAATCAAAAAAAAAATCAAATGTGTAAATAATAATAAAGAACAGATTTAAATATATATACTTTGTTGCACTTCTAGAGCTCTGTTGAATTCGGGTGTAACAGTGTACGCCATTATCTCTTCAGCTATACCAGTATCTGACATTTGTTAAGGAAAATATTGCAAGTTCGCACAAAAAAGATTTTTAAATGTAAATATCTTTAATTCATATGAAAAAGGATACGAATTCTTAAAGAGTTATGTTCTAACTGTAACCCTCCTAATTTGTTGGTGAATTCACGGATTTGTGCTACAGTTACAGCTTGATGCCTTTCCTATAGATAAATGACATAAATTATTATAACAAAAGTTTATTAATAGACTCACTAAAATACAATAAACAAAAATAAATACCTCATAATTCTCATTTATTCTTTTAGCAACTCTATTAAGAACACCACCCACGACTGCAAAATTCATATCTCTTAATTGGGAAAATAATTTATCACCCGAATTGAGTGAAATTTTTTTCTTTTTTGCCTGAGGTTGAATAGGTGGTTGTGACTGAGAAGGGGTGCTAGTATTTGTAGCCGTTGCTGAAGATGAAACTCCTACAATCGAAGAATCAACTTCTACATGTGAAGTTTTAATACCAAATACTTCATCTATCAATCCTTCATAGGTTAATTGCGTACATAAAGGTGTTATGAGGTCAACTGATCGGTCGATAATTATAAGCGAATCTACACTTTGAGAGATAGATAACGGAGATGGATCATCTACAGCAACCTCGCGTCGCATGCGAATGAGCATATCGGCAAGTTGCTACATCGAAGTGTGTGTTTATAAGTAGTTACTTTAGCATATTAATAACTGGGCATATTAATAACTAGGATTCACATATAATAATTCAAACCTTGGCACAATCTCCCTTGCCTATTATTCTTGGAAATAGTCCAAATGATGACTGCAATTTCATGAGCGCTCTCGCCACATAATAAATTGAAGTATAATCTCCATCCTTTTAATTGTCATACAAAATTATTACTATATTTAATTAATAGATATCAGCCTTAAAGAGTCTAAAGAGTAATACCAGATAAAGTTCCTTAAATGTATTATCTAATTCTAAGGATAATAAATCATCCTCGAAAGGTATTAAGTCCAGGTGATATTCATTAATAGTTATCTGTAAAAATTATTAGTCAAGGATATTTATTTTTTAGACAGGAAATTCATAAAAACTAATAAAATTTATAATATCAAGGATATCACCAAAGACTCCAGCTTCTTCTAAAATCTTTTCGCAGATCATCGTTCGACGTGGAACAAAAAAGAGGGTATATTCATACTTTTGAGCATGTGGATTATCCAGGAATTCATTTTGGTGATGCTGGATATGTTCTAAAAAAAAGCAATTAGAATATTTATAAGGTTGTTCCTTTTATATAATTAAAATTAAATATGAAAAAAGTTATTTATACCAGCAATATATTTCATGTAATGTAATTGTGGCCTGCAAATATAAATCAAACTTCGAAGATCTGTTTCAAGTGGCCCTGGTTGAAGATAATGCATTTTTTCGACACCGTGATCCTTTATATTTGTTGAAATTCTGCCTCATTAATTCATTCTTTGCAACGAACTTTTTTATTTTAGCCAAATTCAATTTATAAATACCCTTAGCAGAGAAAATTCTGCAATAAGACTCAAAGGCCCACTTATATTAGGATCCAAAACTAAGCATTTTTTTCCCCGCACCTACACATAATAATGTTTAGGCTTATTGTTTTACGTTTTTTAATTTCGATTATTTTACTTATGAATGTGGTTCAGTAGGAAAAAAAGTCTATCTTGACGGATTTTCTCTCCTTTACTGAACAGCATTTTAGCATTAAAGATTTACTTAAAAGATTCCATACAGAATCAAGCACATTCTTAAGATCCTTTCTCGCCAACTCTCTCAAATTTGTAACATTTAGAGAAGAATTTGTAGTACCCAAGTGTGACATGTTAAAAATATTCAAGATTACTGCTAGCCTTCTTTATGGCATATAGATATATACTTCACATCAACTTATGTTTATTGATAATCCACATATATCATATCGGCCAATCAGAATAACTCTATAGTATCGGGATACTTTTCTAGGGATGTAGCGCAGCGCTATTTATTACATAGTGAAAACCCGAATTTTGGCCACCGCGACTCGTTTTAAACTTTTATAAATGCACATACTACATATACTTTAAATACACGCTAATTTTAATCTCAAGCTTTAGAATGTTAATAAAAATGTTCACTATAATGCACACTTAAACTAAATATTTACTTTTTATTTTAATCACGAGTAGATTCATTATCTATTATGTAGCATTTTGTCTTAGAAGCTATCGATACAATTTTTAATTGTTAGAGTACGATGCAATAAATAATAACCACCAAAGAATACCTCCCAAATTACTACGAAATCACATATAACGATAATGTAATTTTTATCTATCGCTATCTAATCTTCACAATTCACATGTTTAAACATTACGTAATTCGTATTGTTAATCGGAATAAAAACGCATCAAAGTTTTGAAAAATTAGAATTATCTGTTTACGTTATGACTTCTCAAGAGCAAAGAGTTTTAGAGTACCAAGATTCTTTTGAAGACTCTGAATACCTAGCGTTCTTACAAAAAACTGCGCAACAAGCACAACGTCTTCAGGAGATTCAACAACAAGAGAATTACGAAATTATTTCACGGGTAGAGGATCCAGCTACGTATCCATCCGAAATCAAACGCATTAGAGAGGAATTACTCGAAGCTAGTGTACAACTTTTATATATTTCAGAGAGCGAGGAACCATATGAGTTTATATTTATTCCAAACGATCAAATTACTTCTCTTCCAACCGACAACGCGAATTTTGCAAATTTGATTAAGCAATATAATATGAATATAATGACAGAAGACGAGGAAACAATAGGAGAAAATCATGTCATGGTATTTCAAGAGTTTTTTGAACCATTTACTGGTGCTAATGCACAGGATCCATATGGTCAAAAAGAAGGATATAAAGAATTACAAAAAATTGTTGAAGCAACCTTTGGCGGCAAAGACAATGTAAGAATATATAAAATTGGCGAACAACGCAGAGTTGGGGTATATATTGTTGGATTGGTTAAAGGCATTGGAATGGCTGGATTAAAGACTATGAGCATTGAAACGTAATATCAATAAATAATATATCAAGATAATCCGTATGAATACTGTATAAATATTCTTTTAAACAATATGTATAGTATGTAAAAAGAATCATTAATTAATAATAAATATTATATGTAACATCGTAATGTTTAAACTCTAGCATTAATTTTTTTCGTTAAATAAATATTATTCACTATTTGGTTCAAAAAAAAAGAGGATCAGTTACAAATTGGAAATAACCGATAGTGTAAAATTGGTGGTTGTAGATGTACCACCCATATCAGGTGTTTTTGCCTATTTATAAAAAAAAAAAACACGTTTTACAGTATTAATAATAAAGGCCCGATCATAAATAAGTGCATTACAAAGTTAAAATTGTTTAATTACCGATCCTCGTTTTATCGTTTGCTTAACAGCATTATGAATCCTATTAGCGAAATCATCGAGACCTAAATGATGTAACATCATTACTCCTGATAGGATTAGAGCTGTAGGATTAGCAGCATTATGCCCTTGGATATCTCTGCCGACATGACGACAACCCTAAAAATAAATCGATATCTATTATAAATCGCAATAAGGTAAAAAAATTAGATTTGATATATAAATATTCAATTTATTTACCGGTTCAAATAAGGCATATTCACGACCTATATTTGCACCAGGAATAATTCCAGGGCCACCGACAAGTGCTGCACCAACATTGCTTACGATATTACCATACAAATTAGGCATAACCATGACATCAAATTGCTGTGGCTTAGAAACTAATTGCATAGAACAATTATCAACAATCATATCATCGAATTCAACTCCTGATGCTTTATAATCTTCTGCAATCTCCCGACAAGTATTAAGAAAAAGACCATCACCAAGTTTCCTATTATAAAATAAATAATACCAGTATAAATTATATATTATACTTTAAAAAAAAAAAAACCAAAATTATTAGGAAATATTCAATACATGATATTAGCTTTATGGACGCAAGTAACCTTTTTACGATTATTTCTAAGGGCAAAATCAAAAGCAAAACGTGCAATACGTTCCGTTTTATTTCTAGTTACAATTTTTAAAGATTCTACGACTCCTGGATATGACTATAATTTCGGTTAATAATTATGATCACTCATGAAATATATATATAATCATATATATATATCACACCTGATGTTCCAATCCGGCATATTCACCTTCTGTATTCTCACGAATGATTGCAAAATCTACGTTATTGTGACGTGTTGGATAACCTTTAATATTTTTGATAAGAACCAAAGATGCGTATATGTCAAGATCTTTGCGCATAGCAACATTGAACGATTGATGTCCCAGCTTGGATACAGGTGTGTATAAAATTCCTGAAATAATAATATTTGATAGTGTTTATAATTATTGGTATTTAAAAATAATTGGGATCAAGTTTATTATAAGGATACCACTAATAAAATGTACAATTAGACCCCTCTAAATGCAACTTATAGTGATCTAGCTTTTGACGATATGCAATAAAAAAAATTACATTTATGGGATCAAGTATATATTTGGGCCAGAGTTTGAGGTGCATTTGAGAAGTCTCATTATATTATTAATCAATTTGAAGTAGTGTCCCTTACACCAAACTTTAAATGAATGTGCTTACTTAACATTTACCTTTCAATGCTACTTTGTTCCTTCTTATACTCTCAACACTTTGTTTAAATAAAATATCTTCTTCTTGAGTATGACCTGAAACATCAAGCTGTTCCCACTCAATTGGAACATTGGCAGCCCTGAAAATTGTTTTTACTGCAGCTGCTGTTTCCTGACCAATTCCATCACCCGGGATCAATGTTACTGTATACTTTCCTCCGTATTTTGTGTTATTCAACTAATTTTTTTAGAAATTAATTAGATCAAAGTTATTCATATTAATTTTTATTCACGAATTCCAAAAGTCAAACATTACTCAAAACTCAATTACAAAAAAACTTTATGAAATTAAATAAAAGCTCACTGGGGAACCGGTAGGAACTGAGACCACTGAGCGGGAAAACCCCTTCTGAAGCATATAAAAAAAAAAACATAGCTTTATTATATGCTTATATATATATATGCTCTTTGGTAATTACAAACATTATAAAAAGAATCACCATACTTGCTTGGTTGCATGAATAATTGGTGTCGTCGTTCTAGTAAATGTTTTGAGCATTTTTACGTACTTGAAAAAAAAAATTATTTGCTTAAAGTTCCAAAAAAATTAAGAGGTTATTTGACGATGTAAAATTACTCGTACTTTATAATTCGTAACAGCTTTGTGATAGGCAATAAGATCAATTTTAAATGTGATAATCTAGTGTAACATTAGAGTAAAACTTTATTTTAAACAAGAAATTGCATTATGTTTAATGTTTTTCATTTAGTTCAAATTATATATATTTTTTGTCATTTTTTTAATCGATGTGCGCGTCTTTTTTTATATAATAATGTTGAAAACTTAAATACTGTATTCACTTCAAACTTATTTATTTTATTTATTACAAACTCAAAAAATGTTTTTATTTATTTATTAATATAATTTATTAAATAATATGAAATAAATCACGTACATATGTAAATTCGCAATTTATTTATTTTTACAGAATTAAATCTACTACAAATATAAATCTCAAAAGAAAATGAATTTGTGTTCTAGAACTTAAAATACCGTAGATTATAAAGGAAAGTTTTAAAAAGAATCGAAAATATAATTAATAAAAATAATCGTGACTTCGAGTTAGTGATAACTTAAAAAATGATTCTCTTTTCTCCTGTCTTTTGATTCTCATGCCGAATTGTACGTCTCAACCTAGGACTTGTAAAATGTTTCTTAAAGAGCTTCTTATATCGAAGGTTTCTTATATCGAAGTTTTTTTTATATCGAGAGTCATTTGTAATATAAAAATCAAGTAAATAAAACATCAAATTAAGTTATTAGTAAAATAAATTGCAAAAAAAAAAAAAAATAGAAAGAAAGAAAAAAAAAAATATAACTTCTAAATAATTTAAGTCATTTCAAGTGATAATGATATGGATTTTTGTAATGCACGAGAAGTAATAATAGACTTGTCATTCTTTATGATATTTTTTTTTAAAAAAAATATATATATATATATCGTGTCATTGTCATATCTTCCTTCTCTAGAGTAATCTTTTATCTAGAATGATAAAGTTACAGTTTTAGAACATATATGTCTACACGAAAGAATTTTCATAATATAACTTTTATATATGCATATACTAGAGATATAAGTTTAGTATTAAAAAAGTAACTAAGCTTAGTGCTAAAAAAATAAACAAATTGATTTTAAAAAAAACCTTTTCTTAGTACTTAAATCTATATCTTATCATTGTATCCTCCTAGTTTTTCTATATAATATTATTATTCTAATACTTAGTTACAGTTTTAAAACACATATATTTACATAGTAACTCATAGTATAACTTATATACATATATATACTAAACATGTAATACTTAGTAAAATATTTTTATCTTCTGTCATAAGTAAAAAATAGCTTGTTAAATTATAAGATCATAAGGTTATCTAAGTAATAGTAAGATAACTATAGAAAAAAAATAAAAGTTATTGTTTAAAATAGTGCTAATATAAAAGAAAAGTTTATATTTTAATAAAGAAAAATATTTAAAAGTATATATTTGTTATGTTATTTCATATAAAAGTAAAAATTCTATATATAAAAACTAATAATTTGATTAAATAATTTAGTTATAAAAATAAAAAATATGTTTTAATAAAGATTAATTATAATAATATTTATTTTTTTTTTAGTAATCATATTAATACTTTATTTAATCAATAATTTTAATCTATAACTAAAACATTTCTATCTAGTTTGTATTACTATCTAGTGATTACTACTAAGTATTAACTTACTCAGTTACTATTATAATACCTAAGTGTGATCTGCTATAGTGATCTTTGACCTTTTTACTTTCAAACTTATAATATGAGTAACCAAAAGTATCTCAAAGAAAGGATATTATTATTATTATTATTATTTTTTTTTTTTTTTTTTTTTTTTTTTTTTATCTTGAGCAATCTTACTCATCATTTATTCAGAGAAATATCGAAATGATATATAGATACAAATTATAAAAAGTCCTAAAACTAAACTATAACTATATTCCTTCTTTTATAATTCTGAATTCACTTAGCTATCAGTTGATACTCAGATACAATCTGCTGTAAAAACCAGTTTTCCTTCTGCAGTAACTCTCCTTGAAGAAGATATTATCTTTAGATCAACAAAGGTGACTTTGAGTCTTATCAAGATCTTAGATCCTTTATAACCTAATTAACACTAAGCTACAAATAGTTAACACCTAGTTTTAAGATAAAAAAAATAAAAATTGTTACTAATCTAAAAGCACTAAGCTTACTAACAAAGAAAAACTTGCCCTAAGTTATAAAAACTTTGTTAGACAGTAATATAAAGAAAGGAACAGAATACAAAAAGAACTAAAAAAAATAACCAAATACTCTATAACCTGAATTAGACTTAAAAATTTTAAATTATATAACTTGTAACCTATCTTGAAAATTTCTCTTCTTAATGTACAATCTATTTTCAGAATTTTAGACCTGTAGCACTGAGGTCACATAACAAACTAAATAGTAAACAAAGTATATGACTTTGTAAAAACAAAGTACATAATTTTGCTAAATATAGTATGTGGCTTTGTTTACTATATGAGGTTGCATATCTACAGAGTTTTTCTAAAAATAGAAGGAGTAAACAATGCCAATCTTTTGGAAGAAGAAACCTAGATTTTTCACTTTTTGTTGAAAAAAAGGAAGACTAAAGTGAAAAAGCTTATAATATATTGTTATTTTCTAGGTTCCAAAAGAGTATATAGATAAAATAATTTATTGTTCTTCTACTTTTTAAATCTTTTTTTACTAACTTCATTAACAAAGAGCTTCTTTTTTATCTTTTTACTAAAATTTTTTATACAAGGGCTCTACTTGCTAGTTATCTTATATAATATCACTTTTAGCTTGCATGTTAAATATATAGAAGAGTTTTTGAAGTAGTAGTTAACCTCAGTAAAAACTGTTGTATTGTAAAAAAAAACTTCTTCTTCATTATCTCCAATAAATTTTTGTTTTTAATTTTTTTGAATTTTTGGAAAAAAGGATCATCAGAAAGAGTGTGATTCAAAGGAAGGATATTATAGCCTATTATATTTGCTAATTATGTCTATAAACTTTTTTCTCTCTTTACAATTTCCTCTAACAAACTTTCTTTCACTAATTTAAAGTCTAAACTCAATACTCTACTGTTTTTATCTACTTGTTCTTCATCTAATATAATTTGGTTTAATTTGATTATCTTTTTTTCTTTATTTCTTTCTCATGCTTTTCTTTTTTTGCTAGCTTTTTTGTCTTTTAGCGATATTTTTTTATTTTTCTCCTAATTATTCATATCTATGCATCTTTTGATTCAGATTTTTATGTATACATATTTTATCCAAAGATTCCAGAATATGCATCAAAACTTTATAGTAGATCTCTTTGTACTAATTACTTTTTTTTTTTCAGCAATACTTTTATTTAGGATTCTTTACAACTATTTGATATTTTGAGCTTGCTTTTCTTTTTCAGATATCTTTGTCATGATCTGCTTTAACTTGTAAAGATCTCAACTTACTTTACTTCTTTTGTTACTTTGTATCTTTTTCCAAACTTTTTTGCTTATTATTGTTAATATATCTTATGCTTTTTACAGCAGATAATATACTCATTTAATTCTAGCTCAATAAAATATCTTTTGTTATATTGTCTCTGTATATATCTGGTTTTCTATTATTTAATACTTTGACTATAAGAAATAAGTTTTCAATACATTTGATTTTAAATATATATAGGTGATTTGCTTTTTACTTCTACTCTGCTACTTATAACAACTTCTTAACAAGCTTTTGAATACTTTCTAGTTCTGACTTTTAAGGTGATACTAGTGCTAGTTGTTATTCTTTTTTCTTAACTATATCTATTCTGCTTTATATATTGTTTGAACTAATTTCTTAACAAATGTTCTTAGTGATGTATCTAATTTGCAGTCTTCCTATTCTGGAATAAACTTAATATTTTTGATATTGATATTATTAACTTTTAATGATATATTTTCATTTACACCTTCTTTTGCTAACTGATCTGCTATATTATTATATAAATCATCTAAGTATGTTTTTACTTTAGTTAGCTTTAATTATATTTTTTGCTTCTGCAAGCTTTAACTATTGCTTGTAAGAAGCTATTGTTTTTGGTTTTAAGCCAGCATTATATGCTTTCATTTTTAAGACTTTTTGTTATAATTGCTATTACTTATATGCTGTCTATATAGTAAATACTAAAAGTAATGTCTGATTTGTAGATCTAGTCATCTGCACAAATAAATAGACTGTGTTTATCTTATTTTTATATTTTTTGAAACAATTTTTTTTTTTTTTAACAATTCTTAAACTTTTAACTAATGTCTAGCAAGAAAAAAAAAAACCTTCAAAATGCTATATATCCAAATGACTGAAAAAGATAAAAGAATGATCCTTGCTTATATCAATGATATGAGTACTAAGCAAGTTACTTATAAAATTAGTCATGACCTTATGATAGTTTGATAGTTTCTTAATAAATATAAGAAAACCAAAACAATTAATAATTACTACAGTCGGATCTAGTGATCTTAGTATAGTAGTTAGGTTGCCAGACTGTCATGCAAGAGGTCTAGAGTTCAAATCCTATTGTTGACGAATTTGAATAATTACCCAGACCTTTGTACTCAACTTATAGTAAACTCTGTCTATTTCTGGGGTTGTAACCCTGTAAGTTAAGTTGCACCAAGTCAATTGGACATTAGTAGTATGGCAGCAGTTAATCACA
>CAJVPM010001077.1:0-13372 GCA_910592325.1 Scutellospora calospora
AGAGTAGCAGAAATAATACTTGTTTGAATTTTGTGCTAGTGTGATTCAAGAGAGTTGCTAGTATTTGTATCAAGTGGGGTGTTATTTTGGATAAGATTGTGGTTAACTTAGTTTGCGAATTCTTTTCATATTTCTTTGTTCATAGAGCTATAATCAAAGATCCTTCTATTTGCTTTAAATTTTTGTTTATAATTTGTATTAGTATAAGAAAATAACCATGAAGATACGAGTATCATATAGTCACTTTGTGTAGATGTTAATAGATCTTCCAAACTGAATCTCTAAAGATATGGTATAATGGATTTATAATACCATATGTAGTCAATTCTAGTTTGTGATTGATTATTATGTCATATATAGGATGTATTAGATGTGTGGTTGGCAAGATCATATAAGTTGTTACTTGTAAGAAAGTTAATGAGTCTAGATTTTGAACTTGTTGAATTTGTTGTAGAGATATTCATGTTAAAGTCACCAAGAACTATTAGATAGAGTTGTTGGCTAAGTGCTTGTCATATCTATTAGTTAACTTTGGTTTGTGTTGAATTTCTCGTGATATATCAGTGGAGGATAGATATACTGAAATTATTCTGAATTTGAAGTCATATTTGAAGAAGAGATCAATAGAAATTGCACCTCCTTCATGTTTAAGGATTTTGTAAATGTGTAGTGTTAATTTGTTTGAGATCATAATTCTAGTTCCTTCTACTGAAGAAGTAAAATTTGATAGATGGTATGTAAGATATTTAGTATTAAAATATTTTGATTTAGAGTTGGTGAGTTTGGTTTCTGTTAGGCTAATAATATTATAGTCGTGAGAGAGACAGAAATCTTCCTATAGTTGTTTTTTAAGAAAGTTGTTATATTCTTTAACATTGTAAGTTATAATATTGAGAGAAAGTGAGTTGTTAGTATTATTAGTATTGGTATTAGTAGTTGTTTGTAGATTAATATTATTTGAAGTATTTGTTGTTAGATTAGAAATATTTAAGTTGTCATCAAAGTAAGAAATTATTAGATTTGTAAAGGTTCTGAGAGAAGTGTTGTAGTATTGAGAAAGAGTGAAATCATTATATAGAAGGTATATATGTGCTTTGTTAAATTGTTTGTTGATAGAAAATTTTGTTGATTTTGTGAATTTTTTCTCTTTTAAATGTTTCATAAATGATCTAATAGTTGGTCAGATTTTAGTGGATCTATATTGTAAAATTTTAGAAATGTGTTGTCGCAAGTTAGTGCTTCAAAGGGTTCTAAAGATATTGGAATTGGAAGCACTAGAAGGTCTTCTATATATATACTTACCGTATGCTCAGTTTTCACAGCTGTCCAAACTCAAAAGTCTGCTCTGTATATTGAGTCTGTTCGTTATTTATTTGAGTTGCCACATATTAAAAGGTAAAAATTTCACAGTAATAAATAACAATTGTATTTAAGTAATATATTTTGATTAATAATTTCTGTTATTTTGTTAGATTAATGATATAAAAGCAAAAGATATAAATTTAGATTTTGTTTTATATTATAATTATTAGAAATAGATGTTAGATATATTTGAGAAGTCAAATTATTATATAAAAGTTGTTTTTGGTTTAAACTACTTACTTCTTTTTATTTATCTTTTTGTAAAATTAAATTTTAAAAAAATTTATTAAAGGTTAAAAAGATGGTTTTAAATACATTTTAATTTCTTGTAATTATATTTAATATATTTGATGAAGTTTTTTTTCTGTATTTGCAATACTACTATATCTTTATTATTAACATTTTTTTTCTCATATATCATTAACAATTATAAGTAATTTTTCTTTTTTATACTTATAATATTTTACAATTCTCAATAAACTAGATAATTTTAAATTATATTATCTTTCTTTTCAATAATTAATAATTTTATTGAATATAATTTCTTGTAACTATATTTAATATTTTAGTTAAATTTCCTTTTTTATATTTGAAATACAATTATACTTTTACTGTTTTTATTTCTCTTTCATATATCATTAACAACTTTTTTATATTTGCAAAATATCACAAATCTCAATAAGATAAATTCAAATTATACTATCTTTTTTTTAATAATAAATATGTAAACTTCATCTTATAAATATTTTTTTATTTAAATATTATATAATCTAATAAGCATAATTTTTTGTAATTATATTTCATTTTTTATATTTGCTATATAAGTATATCTTTATTACAGATATTTTTCTCTCTACATATTATTATCAACTGTAACTTTTCCTTTTTATACTATATTATATTATAGATTTTAATAAACAAGATATTTAAAATCATTCTATCTTTTCTTTCTCAATAATAAACATATAAATACTACTTAATAAATATTTTTTTTATTCAAATATTAGTACAATTTCAATAAATAACTTATGTTCTGCTTTCTGATTAGGAAATAGTTAAATGTTTATATTTTTTCTATTTTAGACTTAAACTAGCTATCAATTAATTACTATATTAAAATCAATACAAGATTAGACATATAGTAGTAACTATAAAAGATACTAACTATATATAGATATATATATTAAAATAATAATGATAATACTTAATAAGATTATTAAACAATTAGAATTAATTTGAAATTATATATAATAGTAGATATAATTATATTTTAAACTGCTTTAATTCACTATAATATAAGTCTAATTATATATTGTAAATAGTATTATAATGACTATAAATTGATATATTAAATTCAAATTATAATTAAAAATAGTAAAAAAGCAGTTTTAATATTTTTTTAAATAGTCTGAATATATATATTTTTTTTTCCTTTTCAGCAAGCTATGCCTTATCATTTATTCAATATAATTATAAAACTACAAGGGTTACAAATGTCTAACTTATCAACCAAAGAAGGTAGTGCATATTAAAGTGCGAACATCAATAGTAAGACTCACTAGTTACTCCAAAGGTACCTATTCATGATCTGCTATAACATAGTTTAATTCAACCTAGAGTCTAGACTAGTTTATTCCTTCCTCATCAGTATCACTATATAAAACTACCTAGCTCATCATAACTTCTCACCTATACAGTTAAGTATTTCAAACTGATAATACCCTTCTGTATAGTGAAAAATAAAAATAAAAATACTATATATAAAGAACTATATTACCCTATAGCATATACTATATATATAAGATAATAAACATATAAAGAAAACAAAAACAAAGAGAAAAAAAGAAAAGAAAATGTTGCTCAAGTACTATCTTCATAGTTCTCGAGACTTTTATAAAAATTGTATAAAGTACTGATACTACAATATACTTTATATCTCTAAATTGTTAATCTCTATTCTGCTACCAGGAGATATTCTAATTCATTACTAACTGTGCTTGCCTAATCATGTATATCATTGTTTACTTTTGGGTGGTTTGTAAACATGTGGTTTTTACTAATTTGGATGTGGTATTATTAATCCTTTTTCAGAGGTAGGCTAAATCTCTACAATCGAAAAAAAATGAAAATCCAAAGGACTGAAGGTAATATATGGGTGCAAAAAACCAAGTAGAAGTAAGTGAGTATAAAAGTATTTGTCCCAGTACAAATACTGTAGTATACTTCTTCTTTTATCTCTCGACTTTAAACTTCTGTAGCTTCTCCTATTTAACTTTAATATTCTGCAAGACAAACTTTCAGCTAAAATATTAAAACCGTCTGCTTTAGCTTTCTGCTACTTATTGCCTAAAAGGTCTTATGGGACTATTGTCGAAGGCTATCAACTCTATCTTCAACTAAAAGAAATAGCGCAATAGTATCGTTAAGAAATCCAAGATGCAGCATAACATAATACTACCTAAAAAAGAAGCAAGATTCGATTTGGCACAGGATAAGGCAGTAGCAAAACATTAAGCAAAGGTAAGAATTTTATTTTATTGATCAGATTGAGATTGCATCTAATCTACCTTACATGTTTGTCAAATTTACAGTTCTTTTATAACAATTTTAAAAGCACAGAAAAGAAACAAGAAGAAAGAAAAAGATCTAAGAACGAAGGTTTCACTTTGTAAATTTCAATGAACAGCCTTAAAAATTTATCAAGGTGCTGTAACATAGCTACAAACTAATCCAGATATGGTTAACTTATCTCTCTGATATCTCTAAGCTATATTTTTGACAATCAGTTTAATTATCTTATGATGCCTTTTTGGGCTTAACTATTAATTTATCGATCATTGGTCCTGCAGGATCTTCACATGCGATTTGAGTTCCATTTGGCATGTGGGTCTTTGAATCAGTTCTTGGGCTTTGTGAATTATTTTGAGGCACAGTTCCTTCTTTTTCTGTTATACCGATTTTGCCTCTGACAATTCTTTCCCCCCTTAATTTTTCATGTCTCGTGAAAAATCAAGTTCATGGATCTCTGGTGTTTTCAATTCATAAGGTATTTGTCATTTTTTGGGGAGCTTCAACTTATGCATAAAAAAAATAAACTAAACTAAAAGAAAATAAAAAAAAAATATAGACCAAAAAAAACTAACTAAAAATTAAGCTTTAAACAAAATTTAAATAAAACTAAAAAAAAAATCTCAAAATAAAAATATGTTTACGACTCAAACGAAGAGAACTTCAATGTCTCTTGTTATATACCCACAACCACATGTGTAACTATCATGTGTAACCAATAAGAATTAACTAAACAAAACAAAAAAAAAATAATTTTGATACAAACAAAAAAATATATTGAAAGGAAAAAAAAAAAAAGAAGATTGGGATGCAAATAGAAGTCGGAACGACATAGTTCAAGTTGACTTCAGGTAAAAAAAAAATTTTTTTTTTTTTTTTTTTTATATTTTTTTTTAAGTCCAATAGGTTATGAAGCAAGAATCATATCTGTGTGATCCTCTATGAGATCTTACAGATAGTCATAGGATCTAAACACGCACTAACTGGCCAATGATGTTTTACAAGTATGGGTCCAGGATATTACGTCTGCTGCACTCCATGGTTGCTTCCTGAGCATGCTGTGACTTGCAGAGGCCTGGTACTTCAGTTGCCTCATGTCTTCTATACATACAACTGATCATACTCAACTTGCTTTGTAGTGAGTAACTCGAGTAGGCTTCTACATTCCACGTTTTTTTTTTTTTTTTTTTTTTTTTTTTTTTTGATCAATAGATTTTGATTATTCTAAAAAAAATTTTATCCGTCAGGGTCAAATATCTTGAAATTAGATTTAGTCAAGGGTAAGTGCCAGAAGAATTTCTCTAATGTCTTCTTGTTTGTAATCCAAGCTGTGTTGTCTTGCTCTGACTTTAATTCTTTTTTCCTTTTAATTCTAGATTTACTTTCTACATCTTTTCCTTCTGGAGTTTCGGTTTTTATTTTGGATACCTGGGTTATACGAGCAGTAAGTTCATCCATTTCTCTTTCTTCTTCGTTAGTTCCTCCCACTAGGCTATTTATTTCTATTCGATATTTTAATCTAAATTTCTTGACTCTTTCTGTTCAACTTTTGTAGGCTTTATCAAGGTCTATGTTCCATTCGAATACTTCAAGCCTATCATCTTTGGCAACAACTGTTCTATCGTCAAATTCACTATCAACTTTGCCAGGGTCAGCATTATCATCTTCGTTATCAGCTTCATAACCAAATTCATCGAGTTTGGTGTCTTTTAGATGCACGGAGTATATTTCATCTTTGTTTTCTTCATTTTTGGATTGTTCTTTTTCGACTCCAATTTCTTCATTAATCTTCATTTCATTTTGACAGCAGGGTTCGCAGTTATATATTTCCCCAGTCTCTTCCTTATCAGTTACCTTTTTACAACATTTAGGTACCTTGTTTTCATCTTTTTCAAAGCCAATTTCGGAAGCTTCTTTTTGGGGAGACCACTTTTTTGCTATGATATTATATTCAGAAATTAGGTCCTGGAGAAGTTTCTCTGCATCGATCTCTTTGGCTTCAACTTGAAACTCGAGAACCTTTGGACTTGGGACCACTGGAGGCACTGGGGCAGAACCTTTTTTTTCACAGGTGAAGCCAATTGAACGTACGAGGGCAAGTATATAATCTCCTCTTCTTGGTCATCGTCATTCGAGTTGTTATCTAGACTAATATCTTTTAATACTTCTAAAAAATATTTTAAGTCTTGGGGTTATCAAAACTAAGGTTTTTCATGGTCTCATCTATCATTTCATAGGCTTTCGTAGTTTGTTCTTCAGTAAGTATGTCTAGCAACTCTAGATATTCTAGTTGTATCATCTTCATTTTAGGCACTTGCTAACTGCATGGGTTTCTTTTTTATAGTAGGAACACAATTTCTTTTTTGAGTACTTTCTCAGTTTCTTGGAACTTGCTGACATCGGGATGTTTTCGTTTGGCTTCCATATTGCCAATAGTTCAGATTGGAAGTGGTTGGTTGGTATATTTTGTACATTTTTTTTTTTTTATTTTTTTTATTTTTTCATGACTTTCTTATGCTATTGTTTACTTTTGTGGAATACAACAAAAACTAACACATACAGGTTAGTATAACAAAAAAAATTTCACAAAAAAAAATTCACAACAAAAAAAAATTCACAACAAAAAAATTCATAAAAATTTTCACAAAACGAATTTAAAAAAAAAATAAATTTTCCAAGTAAACGTAGGTTGTGTTCTATCTCACAGTCACCACTACAAATTGTCAGAAGCTATTAACTCTACCTCTAACTAAAAGAAATAGTGTGACAGTATCACTAAGAAATTCAAGATGCAGTATAACGTGACACTACCTAAAAAAGAGGCAAGATTCGATTTGGCACAAGATAAGGCAGTAGTAAAACATTAAGCAAAGATAAGAATTTTATTTTATTGATCAGATTGAGATTGCATCTAATCTACCTTACATGTTTGTCAAATTTACAGTTCTTTTATAACAATTTTAGAAGTACAGTAAAAAAACAAGAAAAAAGAAAAAGATCTAAGAACGAAGGTTTCACTTTGTTATTTTCAATGAATAACCTTAAAATTTATCATGGTGCTGAGACATAGCTACGAACTAATTTGGATATAGTTAATTTAACCAATTGTTATTTCTAAGCTGCTTCTTTGACAATCGGGTTAATTATCTTATGATACCTTTTTGGGTTTAACTACTAATTTGTCGATCATTAGTCTTGTGGAATCTTCATATGCTGTCTGAGTTCTATTTGGCATGTGAGTCTTTGGATCAGTTCTTAGGCTTTGTGAATTATTTTAAGGCTCGGTTTCTTCTTTTTCTGGTATACTGATTTTACCTCTAACACTATACACTACGCACTTCTGTTTCAAACTAATATTTTACTAGGTTTCCTTGAGTTTAGTGCTTGTTTTGTAAAAAAGTTTTTGCTCTGGTATTGGTTTTGATGATCAGCGGAAAGAGTTGAATATTTTTTTTTTCTTGATGAAATTTATTAGAAGTTGATAGGTAGATAAATATAATTCAAATTTGAAATCATGTTTAAAGAAGAGATCAATAGCAATAGCTCTTTCAGAGTGTGTTATTATATTATAAATATATGGTTTAAGATTGTTGTTAATTATAAGTACAGTTCTTTCAGCTGAATTTCTAAAGCTTGCTCAGAAATAAGTAAAGTATTTAGAATTTAAAAATTTTTATGATTGTAGTGAATTGAGTTTAGTTTCAGTAATACTGATAATATTAAAGTTTTCTTTTAAGCAATACTCTTCTCAAAGCTGTTTTTTGATTAGAATATTGAAGCTCTGTACATTATGAGTTATTATATTAAAGTAAAGAGTAGAATTAGTATTTAGTAGTGTTAGAAGATTTGTTATAGAATTAGAGATGTTTAAACTATTATCAAATTTAGGAAGTATAAAATTTGTAAGTTTTAAGAAGGATATTATAATATTGAGAAAGGTAAAGTGATTAAGTATTGTGTGGTTTAGAAGGATATTATCACTATATAAAGGATAAATATAAGCATTATTAAGCTGTTTGTTAATTGAAAATCTTGTTGAATTAGTGAATTTTTGTTCTTTTAGATATTTTATAAAGGATCTAATAGTTTGGTCAGAATTTAATAGAGAAAGTTATGATATTTTAAGAAAATATTATAACAGATTAGTATTTCAAAAAATTTTAATGATGTTGAGATTGGAAGCACTAAAGAGTCTTCTATATATGTACTCACTGTATACTCAGTTTTCTCAGCTATGCTGAACTCAAGAGTCTGCTCTGTATATTGAGTCTAACTATCATTTACCTAAGTTGTCATATAAATAGGCTTTACTATCTGCCTATTTATATTATTCTTCTCAAGAATTAGCTTACTAACAGTAAGAGGAAGATTCAATTTTGAGGTAGTAGTTGCATCCATATATATAGAAGACCTTATTGAAAAGAAGAGGATAAGAAGAAGAAGTTTTCCAAGGTAGTTGGTTTCTTGTAATTAATTTGGAATATTTCTTTTATCCTATTATCAGCTGAAGAATATGCTTTGTCTTTAAAATATTTGATAATATCTGAGTATGATATAGTTTGGTTTTGAATAATATCAAAGTAGGTAATAACTCTTACAAGTATAAAAGTATTAACTACTTTTGAAAATAGTTTGTCAATAACTTGTTACTTTGTTAAGTTTTTGAGATTAGAGTTTTGAAATACAACTTTATAGTATAGTTCAAGATATTTATATAAGTAATAACTTCTGTATCTAGTAATTGTTGCTACTTTGTTTAGTTCATATGCTTTCTTTTCTGCTTGGTCAGCAAGTTTATTGAGCAGTTGAGTAAAAATAGGTCTTTTGAATATAACTTCATACTCTTCCTTTTTTTCAAAAGAAGAATTATCAAAAGTTAGTTGTTTCTAAGTCTCATTATCTTTTTTTGAATAAAGTTTATATGAATATTCTAATACTCATTTGAAAACATTAGAAAAGTTATATTGTTTGTTAGTAAGAAGTATGCATTTTTTATTCTTGCATATTAATATATGAATGTTAGTATATCTAGTACTTTTATTTTTTTTTGAAATATTTGTGATTCTGAAATATCATATTTTTAGAGTAAGAGTTTTGTTAATTAGAAAATAAATTAAAATCAAAATTGGTATTTTAGAATATTATAAACTTTTGTTTTGTTTAAGGGTTTATCAAATTGATAGTTATAGATTGTAAAGAATCTTTCAAACTATTTGTTGAAGTGCTCTAAAGAATTTTTAAGAGAAGGAATGTTAAATTTTTCAAGGAAGAGTGTTTTAGATAAGTTGAAAAAGAGATGAATATTAAATTTTTTATCATATTTAATTGTAAAATAGGATTCTTTTTTATCAATACTAATAGTTGATAAAGAGACTACATATATTTTAGGTCTGAGTTGAAAGTCCTCAGCAAACTTGATATAATCAATTGTTTGGTATTCATAGATATTATCAAGATATAAATAGATCCTTGCTATATTAAAATAAAGGTGAATACAGTTTTTGTTTATATATGGTAGAATAGTTAAGCATGATGCAAATATTTCAGTATAATTTATTTTGGTAAAGAGGATTGTAGTAAATTTGTAAATTAATTTTTTAAGTATTGATTCTAATATTTCAAAAGAGATTGTAGCTTCTCTGCTAATAGTTGGATTTGAAGTAAATATTAAGTTAGTTAAAATTTTAGAATGTTGGCTAGCTATAATTCAAATTGTATTATAAAAACTAGTTTTAAGAGCTTTTTGATTTGCTGTTACAGGTTTAATTTCTTTACTAGAAGTGAAGTTGTATAAGTAGTTTTGGAGAAATTCAAAAACTTAGAATGATAAAAGAGTTTCAAGTTTTTTAATTTTTTATTTCTTCAGTGATGAGAAAATTTTTAAACTAATTAAAAAATACTTTAGGCTGTTTTGTTTTGACTTTCAGATTTTTGTTTTGGGTTGCTAGTTGATATAGTATTTAGCTTCTTATTTTTCCCTTTAATAATAGGAGTAGAGTTGTTTAAATATTGTAAGGAGTCATCAATATCCATATTATGAAAAAAGTTTTTAGTAGAGATTTCAGTAGTTTGATTAATTTGCTAAATAGTTAGTGATAATAGAATAGATAGTATGTTAGTATAAGTTGGCAAGAGAGTTTTAGGAGATAGATTTAGTTGTTTAGTTTTAGTAGTTAAGTTGTAGGAATATCAATTTCCATATTTAAGAAGTATTGTTTGTAGGAATTGATACTATTAAAGTAGGAGATGTGGTTTTTGGTTAAGTATTAAGTAAGACTATTGTTAAAGTAATAGAAGTAGCAATAGATTTTGTTTAATTTTGTTGAAATATTGCTAAGAGATTTTTCCTAATAGCAGTATAATTCATTATAGAAGTTAAGGATATTGCATAAAACTAGTTGATATAGAAGTTTTAGCAACTTCAGATATTAAACAGGTGTAATAAAAGTATTATTATTTTGGAAAGTTGTATCATTGCTAAGCTTATGTTGGTTGTTTGTGACTTTGCAAGAGATTAGTTGTTGATATTTTTGGCAAGAATGTTAATGAGTAACTAGAGTAAATGAAGAAGGAATATTATCAGTTAATGTAGTAATGCTTTGTAGTATTTTTTGAATATTTTTGTTTTTAGTATTAGCAACAAAAAGAATAAAGTTAGTTTGAACTAGCTTGAAAAGTTTGTTGTTAGTAGTAATAAATTTGGTATAATATTTATTATAAAAGTAGAAGGTAGTAGCAGTAGTTGAAGAAGCTTTGATAAAGTGAATAACCTTGTTATCACTTCAGAAAATTTTAGTAACACAGGCTAAAGATGTACTTTTTGTAGGAATTAGATATAGAGTAGTTAAACTTTTTTCAAGAAAAGCAATACTAAAACTACTAGAATATTTGGTATAGAAGAAGTCTAAGTTGATAGTGTTTAGTTCAGTTGAGGTTAAAATAGATATTTTGTAGATATTGGTTTATTATTAGAAGAGAATATTCTAGTAATTTTGGGTTTTAATTATCTTTTGCAAAAAAAACAGATAGAAACAGATAAAAATTAGTTGAGTAATTTGAGATTTTTGAAAAAGCCAATAAATTTTCTAGATGACCAATAAAATTTCCAGATCTTGTGAGCAGAATCCTGTAATCTAAATTCATTTAGAGTTAGAAAAAAAAATGAAAAATTCAGAGCAAGCAATAAATTTTCTAAATTGCTACAGATAGATTCTAAGTAATCTACAAGAAATTAAAGAGTCTTTAAACAGGTTTTCAGTAATAATTCAGTAAGTTTTAACTCATTTTTGATAAAATTTATATCAAAATGAACTCTGACTTAGAAGAATCTAACTCTTTTATTAAACAAGAGTTATTATATTAGTAAAGTTTTAAAATATTTAAGTAAATAAGAGTGAACTGAAAATATATAATATCTTTATAAAATTTGGTTTGGGAGTTATAAAACTGGACTACTAGATGTAAAATTTTATGCTTAATAATTTTTTTTTTATTTGTTAAGGCTACTTTCTTAGCTGATTAGATTTTATTAATTTGTAATTACAGAGTTACTGTAGTAGTAATCTTCTAAGGTTTTATAGTTATATAATAAGTATACAACAAGCTATATATATAACTTTAGTTATTATCTAATTTAAGTAGTTTACTATACAGATAATTGATCATCTATTAGTTCTACACTATGCTACTATACTCGCAACTTACTTATAAGTTATCTATTTAAATACTCTGATCATTAACTCTTTTTCTATTCAAACTAATATGACTACTATATCTGACTGCTTAAGTTAATTGATTTACTTATAAATCTATTTACTATATAATTTAGGTTCTTTTAGGATGTATATTGCCCAATATATTGTAAGCACGCAGAGCTCTAGTTAACCTCAGAAGTAATTCTTACTAATGTAGTCATATACCTATTTCATTAATTTATCTAAATTGAATCCTTGTTGATATTCATACAAACCTAGTTCTTGCTATAGCTCTCTATTAGATATAGTTATCTAAGATATCAGATATTTCACAAAGTAGATCCTCCTAATCTAGTTAGCTACAAAGCCAAGTTAGTGTTGCTACCAATACAAGGCATCAGGTTGCATTATATAGCAGACTTATTCATACCTATTGATTTCACATCTTCTGTACTCAGATTTTTTACTGGATCAAGTATTAACTGGCTTGATTGTTGAAATCTATACTACTTTACCAAACTTAGAATTTCTACTCAAAATTCTATTAAGTAAACTATACTTGGCTACTAAGTAAAGTTGTTCACAACAAAATTTTACTTTAGAGCAGTTTAGTTTTATCTCTTCTGAACCTTTCTTCACAGAAATATTAAATATTTTTTATTTTTTTAGTTTTTTTAAAATATTTTAAAATTTTATTAAATAAACAACTTCTAGACTTCTAAGTAAAATTGTTAAGTACAGATTTAGTGAACTTACTGTAGTAATTAAGTTGCTAAACTGCTATGCAAAAAGTCTAGAATTTAAATTCTACTTTAACGAATTTGAATAATTACCTAGATCTTTGTACTTAACTTACAGTAAACTCTGTTCATTTCTGGAGATTACAACTCTGTAAATCATGTTGTACCTATGTCAATTAGATATTAGAAGTGTGATACAATATTCAAGTTATATTGTATGAATAAATCTTAATAGAATCTATAAGCAGAAAATCTGCATAGTCAAAATTCTGAGTTTGATAAAATAGTACAAATTTCAATAGTTATACTAATTAATATTTAATCTAGTAAAGAAATCTGTATATAAAAAATACAGATCAAGTAAATATGAGTAAGTTTGCTATATAATATAGTCTAGTATTTTGTATTAGCAGTAATATTAACTTAGCTTAGTAGTTAACTAAATTAGAAGAATTTACTTCATAAAATATCTAGCTAGAATCTCAGAGAACTAATCTAGTGAAGAGCTACAATAGAAACTAGATATATATGAATATTAATAAGAGTATAATTTAGATAAATCTGTGAAATAAATATATGACTACTCTGATAAGATTCATTTTTAAGGTTAACTAGAGCTCTGCAGCTTATAATATGTTAAGCAAATATATTCTGAAAGGATCTAACTTATGCAATAAATAGATCTATAAACAAATTAGCTAGTTTAAGTAATTAGATATAGTAGTAATATTAATATAAAATAGGAAAAAAGTTAATGATTAGAGTATTTAAATAGATAAGTTGCAGGTATAGCAGTATAATGTAGAATCAACAGATAGTTGATCATCTATATAACAAACTACTTAAATTAAATAATGACTAAAGTTGTATATATAGCTTATTATATACTTATTATATAATTATAAAATCTTAGAAGATTACTATTTTGGTAATTCTGTAATAACAAATTAATAAAATCTAATTAGCTAAGAAAGTAGCCTTAATAAAAAAAAAAAAAAATACAAATAG
>CAJVPM010001078.1:0-13361 GCA_910592325.1 Scutellospora calospora
GTTTTAACAATATTTTTAGGGTTTTCTATAGAGATATTATATTAGCAACTAAATATTATATCACATGCTGCTACTCTTGTTTGATATTCGTACAAACCTAGTTCCTACTATAACTTTTCACTGAATCAGTCTTCCATGTTTTTAGATGTTTCACAAAACAGATCCTCCAAATCTAGTTAGCTGCCAAGCCAGATTGGTGTTGCTATATGACCTTGTGTGATAGATTTACTCATACCTGCTTGGTCATATTCTTCAGCTACAGATTTCTTTCATCAGATCAGGTATAAACTGGTATAACTATTGAAATTTATACTACTTCACCTAACTCGGAATTTCTACTATATAGGTTCTCTGCTCATTGATCTTATTAAGATTTATTCGTATAATATTACACCTTACTGAATGCCTTGTTATACTTTCAATACCCTGATTGATATTAGTGCAATGTGATTTATAGAGTTACAACTCCAGAAACAAGCAAAGTTTTACTATAAGATAGATACAGATGTCTAAGTAGTTATTCAATTCTGTATATAGTGGGATTTGAACTCTAGATCTCTTGTATAGCAGTCTGGTAACCTAACCACTACACTAAGATCACCAAACCTTTTTTAATAATTTTTTAACTAAGAGCTTATTTCCTTTAAAATCTCCTGCAGAGATTTTTTCTTTGTTCTAAGGCTAGTTAGAAATAGAGAAGATTTTTTCTTTTATTTATATTTAGGCTATTAAGTAAGATTTCTATTCTATAGGCTAAGCTTTAGTATATATATTAGTAGAGCTTAGATCTTATAAAGGAGAGATATTTCTTTTTGCTCTGAGAATTGAACTAACTTTGTTTTTCTTGTAAATTGCTTATATTGAATTCAAAATAAGAAGCTTAATTCAAACAAAAATTAAATGAGAATCTAACATATTTTTAATAACTAGAGCTTGAAGTTCTGCAAGTTTTATAGATTGTTAAAAAGTAGAGTATCTAGAAAGCATATATGAAGTATTTTTAACCTACAAAGAGATGATTCTGTTAATATCTGCAGCTTGTTTTTTATTAGAAGATAGAAAGTACATAGAGTATCAAATCTTAGATAGAATAAGTGATTTAGTTATTAGAATTTTTCTTTTAAAAAAGAAATTTCTGTTTGTTAATTTGTCAAGAGATTCTTTTAGCTTATTAAAAGTTGTTAACTATAAGTCATTTTTTGGTTGACTATTCATAGAATATTATATTCTAGAATAGTAATTATATCTTATTCTTCTAGTTTGATAAATTGTTCTACATTAAAAAGTTTAACTCTTTGAGCAGTAGAAGTTAGCAAAACTAGTATTGTTTTAGTCTTATTGATCTTAGTATTAGAGGTTGCTTCATATAGGTTTAGAGAAGATTGAACCTTATTTTAATCTGTTAAAGAGCTGATTCCTATAGTCAAATTATCTATATGAGCTGATGATTTGAAATATTGGTTTTCTAGTTTAATGCTATATAGACAATCTTCTAAAGTTCTTATAAGAGGCTCAAAAGCTAATATATATAGTAATAGTGAAAGAGGATCCCCTTATTTAACTTCTCTTTCAACTCTAAAAGGTTTAGAGATATTGTCTACTTCAATAATATAAGCTTCTTGATTAGAAAAAAGATTTTGAACAAGATTAATAAACTTGATATCGAAGTTCATATTCTTTAAAATGAGTTCAAAAAATTATAGTTAACTCAATCAAAAGCTTTTTATTGATAAATAAAAAGTAACCAATATTATTTAAATAGATCTACTTAATTTTTTATTGTTGTAATGATATCTAATATAGTATCTGTAATAGATCTATTTTTGATAAATCCTTGTTGCTGATATGGTATAAGTTCCTTGCAGATAAAATTGAGACAATTAGTAATAATTTTCAGTTAGAGTTAGAGTTAGAGTTATATATATTTAGAGTTAAAATTTAGTGATAAAAATAAAATTTGATTAGTTAAAAATAACTTTATATATAAAAATACTAAATGTATTTTTATTGGTTATTAGAAATATCTATATTAAATATAAAACATATATAAATTTGTTTATATTTTAGAGTTAGAGTTAGAGTTAAAGTCTACATAAAGTCTGTATATTTGATTCTATATGTTAGTAAAGTTAAAGTTAGAATTATATATACTTAGAGTCAAAATTTAAGGATAAAAATAAAATTTGATTAGTTAAAAATAACTTTAAATATAATTTTTATTGGTTATTAGATGTATAATTAAGAAATATAAGATACATTTAAATTTGTTTATATTTTAGTGTTAGAGTTAGGGTTATATATACTTAGAGTCAAAATTTAGAGATAAAAATGAAATTTAATTAGTTAAAAATAACTTTATATATAAAAATACTAAATACATTTTTATTGGTTATTAGACATATCTATATAAAATATAAGATGCATATAAATTTGTTTATATTTTAGAATTAGAGTTAGAGTTAAAGTTTATGTAAAGTTCGCACATTTTATTCTATATATTAGTAGTTATTTATACTTAGAGTCAAACTTTAAAGATAAAAATGAAATTTGATTAGTTAAAAATGACTTTATATATAAAAATACTAGACATATTTTTATTGGTTATTAGATGTGTTTATATGAAATATAAGACACATATAAATTTGTTTATATTTTAGGATTAAAGTTAGAGTTAAAGTCTGCATAAAGTTTGCATATTTTATTCTATATATTAGTAGGTTATATATACTTAGAGTCAAAATTTAGAAATAAAAATGAAATTTAATTAGTTAAAAATAACTTTATATATAAAAATACTAGATGTATTTTTATTAGTTATTAGATATGTCTATATGAAATCTAAGATATATATAAATTTGTTTAATTTTAGAATTAGAGTTAGAGTTAAAGTCTGCATAAAGTTCACGTATTTTATTTTATATATTAGTAGGTTATAT
Organism: Scutellospora calospora; assembly: GCA_910592325.1. Taxonomy (NCBI): domain Eukaryota; kingdom Fungi; phylum Glomeromycota; class Glomeromycetes; order Diversisporales; family Gigasporaceae; genus Scutellospora; species Scutellospora calospora. The sequence goes on from CAJVPM010001078.1 coordinate 2,937, forward strand.
ATATTTAGAGTCAAAATTTAGGGATAAAAATAAAATTTGATTAGTTAAAAATGACTTTATATTTAAAAATACTAGATGTATTTTTATTGGTTATTAGATATATCTATATAAAATATAAGACATGTATAAATTTGTTTATATTTTAGAATTAGTATTAGAGTTAAAATCTGTGTAAAGTTCATATATTTTATTCTATATAGTTATAAAATGAGTTTCATATATTTTTATTATTATTTTTATTAATATTTTATATAGTTAAATTCTTAGATATATTTTATTTAATATCAATTTTTCAATATACTAAATAGTTAAAGTTGGTTTTAAATTTGATCATTAGATTCAGCTCGATGAGACCTTTATAACAAGCTATAAATCATGTAAAACAAATATATAGTTATTGAGTTACCTTAGAAGCAACGTTAGGACAAATTACCTTTTCTATCTTTTCAACTTTTTCTACCTTTTCTAAAAAGATATAGAAACCCTCCTTTCTCTTTGCCTCAACTTAGGTTTGACCTCTGCAATCTCCTTAATATTAGAATTCTCTTAGCACAGAAACTAATAGATAGTCTTGTATTATCGATATTGTATTCTAAATAAAGTATAATCTTTGCTCTTTCATTAACTTTGTAACGAACTGCCATAGTGAAGTAATATTCCACTTGAACACTGTTGAGAGCCCCTCTTCTGTGTCTTATGTTACTTGTGTTGAATCAAGAAGGCTGACACTTGTAACACTACTCATCCTACTTCTATAATTCTCTTTTCTTTTCTTTTACCTAGAGATTTGTTTGTAAAATTCTATTTCTTCTCTTTTCTTTAATTTTATCTCCTATACTTTCTTTTTTAACATTGCTACTAGTTCTTTGTCTAGATTCTGTGCTTCTATTATTTCTAGCTTATACTTCTCTACTATTCTTAAACTAGTAAAAACTAGCTTATTTCTCTCAGTTTCTTGATACTTATCTTTGTTTATAACTATTGTTATTAGTAGAAAGTCTATTAGATCTGTTTTTTTTGTTTATATAGTTTTTTGGAATTACTTCTAAAACTTTTCTTCTCAGTTGCTAAGCTCTATACTCTTCATATACTCTTTTTTTATTAATTAAGCAGTACTCATATTTTTTTATCTCTTCATATTTTTTTGTATTTTCTTAATTTTTCTAATATTTTACTAGTATACTATTCTCTTTTTTCTTTTATATATATTCTATTTTCTTACTTTTACTATGACTATCTTCATATATAATCTACTTTAACTTTTTTTTTCTTTTTGCTAATTAATACTTTTTCTTTATTTTTTTGAACTATATTATTTTTTTGTCTTTTTTTAACTTTTTCTTAGATATCTTAAGTTGTTACTATATCATTAGATAAGAGCTTTCTATATCTAAAATTTGCTTCAACAATACTATATTTAGATTACAGAACATCTTTGCTACTTTAATAAAAGTTTTCTTTTTTATTAAATTTTTAATTAGTATGTCAGTTGTTTTAGCAATTTAATATTTCTTGTTAGCTATTATTTTTTTTTTTTTTTTTTTTTTTTTTCCTTTGACAGTCACATCATAAACTTTATTAAGTTATTAACTACGGCCTTAGCCAAGTTACATGATTATAAAATCTATCTAATTTACTAAGTTTGACATCACCTAGCTACTACTAGAGTACTCAGATACGACCTGTCACACTAACCAAAAGGCTAGAACAATTCGTCTAACTGTATTAAAGAAAACTCTACTAGCTTATTCCTCCCTCCTTAATTTCTTTTTCAACTACTCCTTCTACTACCACTACTACCTATTCTTTTTTCCTTCCTTTTTCTTTTTTCCTTTCTTCAAACAAAATTTTCCTCCTTTCATCTGTTTGAGTTCTCACTTTTGGCTCATTTACTTCTATCCTGCTTCTTTTAAGTTTTGTTGTAATTCCTTTACTTTTTTCCTATAGAATTACCTTTTTATATTGCCAGTTCCATATAACTTCTATGAAACTTCTTTGAGCGATAAAAAAGATACTATTCATTCAAGATCTCATAACATCTTTTTCTTGAGCTAATGAATATATATCTTCAGCCATTTTCTTTTTTTTGAGTCCAATTATTAGCTCTTTTCTTCTTTGAAAGCAGCTTTTCTTATCTTTTAGGAAAAAAATCATTCTAATTTTTGATATCAAGTCTGAGTCATCACCTTTGTCAAGTTGGGTCTTATTGATACCTTCTATTATTGCTTTTTCAATTTCTTCTCAAGACTCTTATTAAGCTGAGCAACTTATAAGGTGATCAAAATCTTCTAAAATTTCTTCTTTGTATAAAATATAGTGGTCACTTTGGTATAGCAGTGGCTTTCTTTTTTTAAGCTTGCTGAGTGTTGGGAGACTACCTAGCAAGCACTTAATCTGTATAATAAGATTTTTGCTATCCTTTATCAACAGGCAATTTATACCTCTCTGCATTTTGATTCTCTGCTATAGCCTTTTCCAGTTATACTTTGAGCTTTTGGCTATGCTATCCTTTCTTTGATATGCCCACTCTGTATCATTATATCTCTTTGTTAGCTTGGTTATAAATTGCTTAACTAAGCTCTCGATTCTGTTTGATCTCTATGCTATATCGTAGCTGAAATTTTCACTTTTGACTAGATCTAGATTTAGTAAAAACCTTGATTCTCTACCCTCTTTTGCAAGTCGATCTGCTTCATTGTTCCATCTATTATCAGCATGGCTTTGAACCTTTTTAAGCTCTAATTTGATACCTTTCTGCTTAACGAGTGATGTGATCTTTTCTAGGATAATTCTATTATCCACTCTAATCCATCTGCTATATTGTTCAATCTTGCAGGCTTTGGTTATACTCTCTATTGCTTGTTCACTATCTGTAAGAATCCTAACTATTGAATTGCATTACACTAGTAATAGAACTACCCAGACTCCTATTAGCTCTGCTTTATTTGATGTCGGCTAGTTAACAACTTTCAAGTTTTCTAAACTAACTATACTATTTTCTACCTGATCTACTACTACCCATCCTACTCCCATACTTCTCTTATCTTTTCCTTTACCTAGGAACCCATCTATATAAAATTCTATTTCCTTACTTTTTCTTAACATAATCTCTTGTATTTTTTCCTTTAACATACTTACTACTTCTATACTAAAGTTCTGCTTTTCTATGATTTTGAGTTCTCATTCCTCAATTGCTTTTAAGCCAATGAGAGGACATTCCCTCTTTTCAGCTTTTTGGTAGTCTCTACTTGTAGCTATTGATTTTAGTAAGAAATCAATTATCTCTATTTCTCTATTCATATAGTTTTTTGGAATTACTTCCAGAACCTTTTATTTTGATTACCAAGCTTTGCATTCTTTATATATCTTTTCTTTGTTGCTAGCACAGCCTTCACATTTTTTAATTTCTTCCTGCTTCTCTGTATTCTCCTTGTTTTTCCAGTACTCTAACAGTATACTGTCTTCTTTTTTCTTTTGTACTTTCACTATCTTTCTGATTTTGCTAGAGCTATTCTCATAAACTACCCATTCATATTTTCTTTTGTCTAAGGAGATTTCACCAAGTGAGTTTTGTAGATGTAGAGTATTTTCTATACCCATCTTAAACTCATCTTTAACTTCTCTTTTCTCTTTGCATATTAATACTTGTTTTTCAATTTCTTTAAATCACGTAGCCTTTTTACCTTTCTTGGATTTCTTTTTAGCAGTTTTGAGTTACTGCCATGTTATTAAATGAGATCCTTCTAGGTCTAGAATTTGCTCTAACAAAAATATATCAAGGTCACAAAGTATCTTAGCTACTCTAATAAAGGTTTTCTTTTCTATTAGGCTTTTGATTGATGTTCTGCTAGGTTCGACTACTCACTCTTTCCTGTTAGCTATTATTTCTAAACCTAGGTTTAAATTGTCCTGAATAACTAAATCAGCTAAATTGTTTTTGAGTAGTTTTTTTCATCATCTTCTAACTTTTCTGTTTAAATACTATTTGTACAACAGGTAATTTGCTAGCCTTGTCTAATTCTTACTTCTGTTATATTTCTGACCTTGCAATTCTTATTTAGTCTGTTTATGAGACTTAGTGTTTGCTTGGTTTTCAATATATTCCATAATATTTGCATATTGAGCATTCTACTATGTGACATTACAAAGTTTAAAGCTATTCTTGCAAGACCTATCTTGTTCTTAGCAGTCATTACATATGGTTGCTGAATCTTTTCACATTCATCCTTGGTTAGATAGATGCTTTGTAGCATATAATCTAACTTTGGTATTAGGCAAACATTGTTTATATATAGTACTTGACTTGTAAAGACTACCTTCTTTCTAATTGTATTAGCAAAAAGTTGTACTACTTGTTTAGCTTTAGCTACTACCTGTTTATTGTCGACTTTTTGTTCTATTTAGATTCTCAGAAATCTTACTGCTTCTTTTTCTTTCATTGCATAGATTTCTTGATTCTCTACTACTATTTTGCGTTGATCTATATTACTTCTAGTATTTATCACTATAAGCTTCGACTTAGATAGGTTAATCAGAATATTATTGAATTTGAAAAACTCTTCTGCAATTTGGATTATTTCTTCAAGCTGCTCCTTAGTACTTGCTATCCATGTTGTATCATCTGCAAAAGCTACTACAGCCTGTCTTACTCTCTGAATCTTTTTTTCCTTTCTTTCAAGATTTTCTTTCCAGGAGATCTCTATTTCATATCTGAGTGACATATTTTCCTTAATTTTCATTAACAAAGGGTCATAAAAGATCCTCCAAATTAAAGGTGAAATTACTTCTCCTTGTTCTATTCCATCTCCTGCTGTTATTGATTCAGTAAGACCTAGTGCAGTAATTATCCTAGTTTGTCTTTTATCAAACAAATCTAGTATAAAATTCTGTTCTAATATTAGTAGCTTTATTCTTCAGAGTACTAATCTTAGAGATTTTAGACTCACAGAGTCAAAGGCTTTTTTCATATCTTGTAGTAATATCCAAAGCTTCTTGTTTCTTTCCCTGGCTTCTTCTATTATCATACTCAAGATATGAATTGGGCTCTCTGTTGAACTTCCTATTAACCCTGCAAAATTTGGTCCTTCGAGAATATTGTTTTTTCTTAGTATTCTCTCTAATTTAGTTGTGTAGACTTTAGTAACACATTTTTGGAATGTTTTCAGAAGTGCTATTGGCCTTATATTGTTTAGATTAAACTGCCAATCTACATCCTTAGGTATGGGATACATCTGATCAACTTTCCACTTGAGAAAGATTTTGCCTATTCTTAAGCACAAACTAGCGAAGTTTCTAAAAGCTACTTGTGTTTCTGTACTAGCTTGCTTAATTAGAATATAACTAATACCAGATATATCTGGTACTGTATTAATTTTAAGCTTCTGAAGTATTGAATCTCACTCTTCTTTTATTATCCTACTGTTTAAATCTTTGTAATAGCTTTCTTTGACTCTTGTTAGCAGTGTATAAACTTCCTTCCAGCTATTCAAGAGATTCTCTTGCTGAAAACTTCTTTCTTTAAACTGTTTTTGAAAATAGTCAGCTATTCTTTTGAGAACTTCTTTTGGTTCATTAAAAAGTTCTTTAACCTCTCCTTCCTCTATAAGTAATTTGTCAATCACAACTTTTTTAAAGAGCTTTTCTAGCAGACTATTAATTATTCTTCTTTGGTTATCTCTTATCATTTCGCATCTTCAGTCTATGTATTCATTTATTTCTAGTCTGTTAGCAATGCTATTTTCTGCTACTAGTTTGCCTTTTAGTATTGACCACTATCTAGAGAGCTCTTTTTGCAGTTGTTCACTCTATAGCAGCCCCAGTATTACTATACTTAACTCTGTTTTCTTATTTATCTCTTCTATCTTTCACTCAATTTCTAATTGTTCATCTTCTGTTCTATTTGTTCCTATTTTCTTTTTGCACTCTTTTACTATTTTTCTTATTGTATTTATTGTATTTTGCAATTCTGAGCGAATCTTTTTTAGTACTTTTTTGCATTCTGAGTTTAGTACTTTCTTGCGAAGGATTTCATCTTCTGCTACTTGTTTGATACTACTACTTATAATGTCCCACTCTTTGTCCAAATCTATACTAACTATAGATTCATCATTAGTTACTTCAAAAAGTTCTTCTACCCATAGCTTTTCATTTAATTTTTTCCTAAGTAGACGCTACAGCTTATTTTTAAAATCATTCCAATTTTCCTCTGTTGCCTTATTGTACATGAAAATTGTCTTTTTAACTCCTTTTCTTTTGATTTATGCTAAACTATCTCTAAAGTTTAGATGGTCTAGTAGTATTTTTGCTGCTACTAGTCCATGATTACTACCTGTCTCTAAGGTCATTTCTTTGATTATAGCTTCTTTGAGACTGTATATTAGACCTTCTGAGATTCAGATTTGATCAATTCTTGTACTGTCCTTTCCATTACTCCATGAGAATTCTTTTTTGCTTAGATGAAGCTCTCTGAATGTATCAATAAAGTTCTGTTTTGCTATCTAGCCATGTAATGGTAGTTTTTTGTAATTGCTATTTGCACCACTACTTCTGTCTATACCTAGCTGTATAATATGATTAAAGTCACCTATTATAATAAAGTATATATTTGGTCTTTTCTAGGCTATTTTCTTCATTATTATTCTCTGTACTTCTTTTCTTCTTTGTTGACTATTTGGTACTATATAAACTACGAAAACAACTAGTTCTAATTGCTTGAAGAAAAAGTATAACTCTAGCAAATAGCTACTATGTTTTCTAATTTGCCCTATATGATTTAACTATTTCTTGCTTACTATTATACCTATTCTTGAGCCTTTGCTTTTGTCTTTTTCTGAATTAGTCTAAAAACTATCTATATTTTCTTAGTGACTCGTTATGTATTAGCCTTCTTTTTCAGAGATGTTTGTTTCTATTATTCCTACTATATCGTAGTCTTCTTCTACAAACTTGTCTATTAATATTTCTACTTTGTGTCTATTACCTTTTAATCTATTTATATTGTGAGCTACTATATTTATGCTTTTCCTAACCTCTTGCGCACTTATATTTTTTTTGTTCATTCTAAAACTCTTTCCTATATGGTTTGTTTCTTGCTCTGCCTTATTTTGCTATACAAGTTTTCCTTCTTGTATATGCAAGGCTTCCTTTGGTTCAACTGGTATGAAAATTAGAAGCGATTTGGGTAGTTTATCTCCAAATCTCTAATTTTCCCTTCTAAGTTTTGCATTAGTTAGGCTATATCGTCTAAGGATCTATTGTAATTTCTATGATATCCTTGCCTACTTAATTCTTTTCTTTCGTTGCATCTTATTTTCTTCTAGAAGTTACCTTTCTTTTCTACTTTGAGCCTTTCTTCCTCACTATCACTTGATGAACTCAGAGCTTTTCTATATATGTTCTAATTTTCTTTATGCTCATTTAAAGCTAAACTAATTAAAGCTTCTTGCTGGTAGCTTTCTCTTTTTTGTGCTCTTTCTTGAACATACTTTGAGCATTCTCCTTCTTGTTCTTGTTCAAATTCTCTTCTCTTCCCTAGGCTTTTTTTACTTCTTCTTGCACCTACTACACTTTCTTCATAATCTTGAAATCTTTAGTTTTTAGGTAGCTCTGTTTCTTGATCTCTTGAATTTGCCTATCTTAGCTTATTATTATAGTAGTATATTGAAAACTTAGAGATATTTATCATATCTTCTTGGTTCTCAAAATATACTATTGTGATACTCATATTATTTTTGTTAGCATTTTGGAATATATGTAATGCCTTAGCTCCAGATTTCTTGACTTGTCTCTAGAGTAGAACCTCATTCGTATTCTCAGGTAGATCTAAAAGTCTTTTGCTGAATCTGTTTCATGAGCGTAATAGTTCAAAGTTGTTAGTACCAGCTATTACCTTTACTAAATCTGGTTTGCAAAAGGCAAACACCAAATCTCTTTCTTTTCTTTTCATCAAGAGTATCTGCTTTAAACACAATTTCTGCTCATGTTTTATCATGTACACTTTTGATCATCTCTATATGTTCTACTCTTCCTATAAACTGAACTATCTCAAAAACTTGAGTTCTTTTTGCTCAGTTTGATAAGTCCCAAACTGTTATCTTATTTTTTTCTCTGTTCTCATTTAGATTAATTAAATCTTGTTAGATTTCAACATTTTCCTTACTTGTATCTTCTTGTTTATCTGAAATAATTGCGGTCTTCTTTTTCCTTCTTGTTAGAACTTCTTCTAACTCTACTTTTGCCTGTTCTTCTCTTTTTCTTTGAATATCTAAGGTAGTAATCTCTATATCTTGAGTATCTGCAGATTGAGCAGTTACATCTTCTTGTATATTATCTTCACGAATTAGTTTAGCTTGCTCATACTCTTCTTTTTTGTTTTCTAAATTCTTCTTAGCTTCTTTATAGCCTTTCTCGTAGTTGAAGATTAATGTACACTACAAGTTACCTCACTCAAATTTTTCTGATATTTTTTTGAAATGAATGTTTCTTTCTATTGACTACCTTAAGGACTTTTCTCTATAGCTTAGACTATTTCTGAGTACTTTTATAGCTGCTACCTTAGCCCTTATAATCTTTTCTCCTTCATATTTATCTTTACTTGATACCCAGATACTTTTTTCAAGAGAGAAGTCAGACTCCGCTGGCATCAAATCCTCTTCTGATTCTTCTATAATGTTCAAATAAAGGTTTGGATTTGGTTTAGAAATTTCTTCGTCTTGGATTTTTTTAATATCTTCCATTAAGGTATAGCCCTCTTTACTTCTTCTGTTCACTAGGAGTTGCTTCTCTGGTGTGTTTTGTTCTTCTTCTATGCTATCTACTATTTTTAAAGAACTTGCTGAGTCTGTTATTTCTATATCTGATTTGCTCTCACTCTCTTGTACTATTAGTTCTTCTCTTTTTACTATTGTATTCTAAGTTATTTGCTCTAGTACTACTTTAACTCTATTAATTTCTTCAGTCATTGCTACTCTCTCTATTACTTTCTTCCATTCTCTCACTACTGTTACTATGTTACTTTCTACTTCTAAAATCTCTGCAATCATTTTATCTATATGATCTTCTAGACCCATAACTGTATCACTTCCTTCTGCTATTATTTCTTTGCCGTATTCTTTTGTTACTACTTCAACTAATCTTGTTGCTTTTGCTCTGTTCTACATACTTTTAAATTTTTTTTTTCTTCATTTAGTTCACTAAGTATTATTTCTAGAAGTAACTTAGTCTTTTTTTGAACTTTTCTGAGAGTTTATTCAAATTGCCTATGAACTGTCTAGTTTTGTTCTTGTATGATTCGTTTATACTACTTGATATATAATACGTAAATTAGTAATATGTTTGTTTATTTACCTATTTTGTATGTGTTTGTATTATGTATACTGATCTGCAATTCAGAGTATTTTGCAATTCCTAATTTTTCTAACAAAAAATTTCTTTGTAGCAAAATTTTGTCTAAAAATCTTCTGAGTCTCTTCTTGTATTATAATTTTTCTATTTTCTTTTTTTTCTATATGTAATTCTCTTTTTAGAATCTTTCTTCTTAAAATGCTAGGAGGTATTATTTAGTGAGTTTAGTGTTTTTTCTATGTGAAAACCTTTAGCTCAAATTTGTGACCAAATAATCTATGGGGAGAGTGTTAGTATTTTAGTATTATTTCTTATATTTGTATTATTTTAGTATAGATATTTTATAGTATAAAAATTTATAGAAAACATTTATCTCTAAGTGAAGTATCTCAAGAAGCATTTAGATTGAAAATAGTTCTAAGTAACTTTCTAGATAAGAACTATAGCTACATGACAATATAAGTTTTATCTGAAGTTATTATATATAATATAGATAAAACTCAAGTAACAGCTGATATAATCTAATAATTAGTATACCAAATACTGTATTATTTACTATACCAATCTATTTATAGTGATGTTTAAGTGATGCTTAAATGATACTTGTATGAATACTTAGATAGTGCCTAGATAACTTTTTGATAACCCTTTGGTAACCCTTCCACAAAGTTTTACTAAAAGATATAAATATAAGTAGTTTTTCCTCAAGTTCAATATTTATTTATTCAAATTCAATTTAAATTTATTTAAATTCTTTTTTCTAATAATAGATAGAGTCTAATTCCCTTACCTATAGTTATAAAACATAACTACTTATATATCTTACTCTAAACATATTTATTTTTAATAAAATATATTGATTATAAACGATTATAAATGAACTACTATCTTTATTTTTTTTTTTTTTTTTTAAACTTTGGCGATCTTGCTCATCATTTATTCAGAGAAAACATAAGAAATGTTATAACAAGAATGTAAGCTAAACTAATTTAACTACAAAACTGTCCTCCTTACATAATTTAGGACTCACTCGGCTGCCTTAAGTGCCCAGGTGCGATCTGCCGCAATAGTAAATTTTCCTCC